>BOPP01000070.1:5623210-5671495 GCA_017312745.1 Gryllus bimaculatus | reverse complement strand
GAAGGGGGCTGCGCGCGTGACGCCGTATGTTTTTTCTTCAGTACAAAATTTCTTAGGTCTGCTTTACTTAATTTAATTTATCTGAATAATTCTGTGTTCTTTATATCATCTGTCCACCACAAGTCTTTTTCTTATATTCACATTTTCCTTTCTCTCCCAAAGCTTCTTTAGCTGCTTCGTGAGTGCATTTTTCTAAAAATTGGTATTTGTCTTCAGTATTTCCTATTGGGATGTACTTTATTTTTTCTGCCATGCGCAATTTGTACAAAAATACAATGGAATCATCTTGAAGACTTTCAATATTGGCCACATCTGACTCTCTATTATTCCACCCTTTGTATTTGGTTTTGGGTTCCCGTAACTTTTGAGGTAAGGTTTATACACAAAGTAAGCTTTTCCTTTTAGTAAATAGTGATTTGATTCACAGGAAGCACCTCTTTGAACCCGAACATCGCTCCACTTTATTGATGACTGTTGTTTAGTAATTATGTAGTCAATTATTGATTCCAGTTTTCTATTGGGCTGGGTCCAGGTGAATTTATGTATTTCTTTATGTGGAAAATAGCCATTCAATATTTTAAGATCTTACAGTTCACATGTCTCTATAAGTCTTTCTCCGTTGTCATTTAATACATTTTCACCATATCGCCCCACAACATTATGCGCCATACGTTTTCCAACTCTTCCATTAAAATCACCTAGAAGCACCATTTCTTTGCAATTTCCAATAGAATCCAGCAGCATAGTCAGTTCCTCTAAAAACATATAAAAATTCCTTTAATAAAAACATTGCGTCCTCTTAGTACAAGATCGAGACATGCTATTTTCTCATCAATTGCTTCCCATCTATGAATATTTTTCTCCAATCTTTTATGTACAGCTATGGATACTCCTGCTCTTGCTCGCTTTTCTTTTCCCACTGCACTAAAAAAGGGAACATAATTTCCTTTCCTTTCATTTCCATTTCCCTTCTTTTTTGTTTCATTCAACACTATGATATCCATGTTAAACTCCTCTATTGCGTTAAAAACTTCATTTACTTTAGTGCTTAAACCTTGAGTATTCCAGCATCCAAAATCCATTGACCGTTTTCCTTGCCTTTGTTGACGTCGTGAGTTAATTCGAAGCTCATTTCCATCAGAGTTTGAACGGCTTTTTATATTTTCCGAGTATGATGGTACTAGCTCCATGCCTCAACCCCCTTCCAGGAGGACTGGATAATTTTCTTTTCTGGTTTTCTTCCTTTAGATTGAGTGTCTCCCAAGACTCCGGGGTTCAATCTATCCCTATGTGAAACACTTCTGCTTCTGAACAGGAAAAAAGGAATGGTAAGGATACACCTAAGGGTAGAAAACGGAAGCCTCCGAGCTACTCAATCCACCCATAGACTCCCAGGGTTCAGGAAAGGATTTTATGTAAGAAGGATATCTTACAATTACGGACAGAGGTCAGCCACTCCTTTCTAGGTAGGAGAAGCCAGGCTAATTGCTGCATTCCTCACCCACCGGTAAGGGCGTGCAGGGTGATGGCGTCGCTACATCCCTACGCCTCATGTAAAAAATCTCTATCTTAAATTTCGTACCGCGAGAGGTGGCTCAGGGCTTCAACTGATGTCACTGCAGTGCTCCTGACCGGGAGGTCCTAGGTTCGGGTCCCGAAGGGGTTTTAAGTACTAGCTTGATAACTAGGTCGAGTTCAGTCGCTGTCTGAAGGAGAATTCTAGCGATTAACTCTGATCGGTAGATTTCCGTGGTTTATCCGATTAATGCAAGAAGAATGCTGGATCAATATCCTAACAAAATAGCCAGAGACCGCACGCGATCTTTCCTTCCTCTTCCTTGTCCTGTCCTCAACCCTAATACATAAACACACACAAGCATAACACTACCACTCATGCCAGGAGACCGGTCGGTGCTTGTCCCACTGGGACGGTGCCCCGCTGGTGGAGGATACCTGATTGGGGTAAACCCCGCTAGCAGACGGTAAGACGGCGCCGGACATCACCATTTAGCGAGAGATTACCGACACCTCTCGAGGAAAAATGAACAACACTTACGGGAATAATGATCGTAGTAGCATTTTTCAAAGTCGCCGGAAATGGGACTAGCGCCTTATTTTTTGCCGTCCTATGATACATATGAGAAGAAAATTTAACGTCCAGGAGTTGTTTTTTATTTTTTTAAGGAAAACGTGTTTAAACCATTAAAAATTGCCTGTATTACGCACAATTACGCGAAAACTGCTCATAATTTCGAAAAATTTACATGATCTTATATTTCACGGAAAAATAATACTTGGATCACACAAGGTATAAGAACATCGTGTAAAAACAAAAGTACGCCTTACTTTATTTCTAACCATCATAACGTATCACTCGGTTTCCATGTCTACTTCCGAGAATACAAAAGAATCTTAACAAAAGTAATAGTTCAGGCAAAAATAATGAAAATCATCATGATATTTTAAACGCTAATAACAAAACTAAAGCAATGTGGAATATCGTAAAAAATACGACCACATCATACCGTTACATAGTAGAGATGTTGTTTTAAAGGATAATGAAAGAGACTATTTATAATTAAAATGATGGGAAGGGATTCTGAACTCAAGAAAACGTGCGCAGATAATATTTTCCCCCTACGTCAAATACAGTTTTTACTGTTTTTAACTGAATAAATCTAAATCTTATTTCAAGATCTGTCTTTAAAGACCAGATTTCATTAACGAAAAAATTTTTATCTGCAATATTATAGTTGGAGGAAGTCGCCAAAAAAATTAAACTTTTGCAATTTTCAAATAATCAGCTATTTTAACGAATACGAGACCTACACCATTCTCTTAAGTGCCCTTTACGCTACCAGAGAACAAAGTTCAATCAAAATACTTGGTGCGATTTTGAGCAAATTTTGAAAATGTTAAGGCTTTATGAATTTTTTTAAAAATTTATTTATTTACGTCAAAAATAGTTAAAAACGGTGTGTGATGTGCTATGGGGAGAAGTTAAATTGAAGTTACATTTATGTCCAGAAGCAAAACAAGGAGCCATCTCAGCATTTACTCAAGGATCAGGGAAACTGGATGAAAACTTGATCGAGATGGGGGCCATTGACCCAGAAGCTGAAGTACAATACTTGTTACAGGTTATTTAAAATTATACAATCCAAATAGTAAATTATACACCAAATGTCGTTAAAATTAATATTATTTTCCTTTTGGATGCTCGGGATAGTCTCCAATTGTATACAAACAGTTAAGCAGCAGAATAGATTTTACTTGGTACGTAAACTTTTGTAGCGATATTTTATTGTTTAATGCCGTCAGGCAAGGTGTTGTAAAATAATGAACATGAATTGTGTGTGAATGTTTTGTTGTGAGCTGTTGATACTGTCACATGATGAATATGATTACTACATCGAGTGTTGTGGTTATAGACAACGGCGTTTGCTGAAAATATATTCCCTCCCTTAAGTAAGCCATTTTTAATCGCTGATTCATATATGAAGAGACAAAGTAATGGTGAGATGCCTATATTAATAAATAGAGGCATACAAGGACCACGTGGGTGGGATTTGCTTATTATTCGTACAATTTTTTTTTATTTTTTTATTTTTTATTTTTTTTGTAATCTAAAAGTCTGGGAGCTCTAAGATGTATTTCCCCAGAATATTAGGCCATATCTCAGGCGAAAATGAACATTCGCGAAATAAACACCACGAGCAGTATGGAGGCTGTCTGAATTTGAAAGAATTCTGAAAGCGTAGGATAAAGAACTTAATTTAGTGGTCAATTCATTTAAAAGGACGTTCCATTTAAGTGGACTGAACTGAAAGACTTAAAATTTCGTTTCCTTAACATCAGTCAATGGCACACCGTTGACTGATTTAAGGTAACGAAGTACTTCTAAAAATCAAAATATGTTTCAAATTAGCAGGACCTAGAGTTCGGGCAGAACAATCTGAGAATAAAAACTTAATCTACACGTAAGATTCCGCGGCTCGAGCTCGTGACTTCATGGCTGTTCGGGTGAGAGACCAACGACGAAGATAATGGAGATAATGGAAGATTTTGAGATAATTGTCTGATCGGTTTAAACGCTAGAGGACCACAGACGGACGGACTTTTTTTCGGTATCAAGGACTCACAAAACTTGTATTCTGATTACACAACAGTTGTTTACTAGATTTAGGAACAAGATGTACCCTCATTTACGATGTCAGGGCCACACAAAAGTTTTTCTTCTGTCGAAAATCGCTGTTGTTTTACCCCTAACATTAAAATATTTACACTACGTAACTAGTATGCGAGAAAGTTAAGCGTTCTTGCACTGGCCCGGATCAATTGATGTCACTGCAGTGCCTCTGACCAGCAGGTCCTATTCGAATTCAGGAGGTGGGACTATTTTTGACACAACCTAGGTCAAATTCAGCCACTGTCTGGACGAGAATTCTAGAGGCCGGTTGCTCTGATTATGAGTTTTCCGTGGTTTCTGCAATCGACTTCAGAGGAATGCCGGAGCTGTATCCTAGCAAACGGGCCACATACCGCACGCGATCTTTCCTTCCTTTTCCTTGTCCCATCCTCTCTCCTTTATTTTACACACATTTGCATGCACTACGCTACCACACATTCCGGGAGACCAGTCGGGAGCTTAAAGTTTGTTCCGGCTGGAGCGGGTCCCGGCTGGTGGGAGATACCTAGTCGGGGAAAATCCCACAGGGACCGGTAAGTCAGATCTTGTCATCCAGCGAAGGGAAGATTACCGTCACCTCTCGCGGTACAACACGCACTGTGCTTTCGGGACTAATGACCTTCGCCGTTGGCACGTCTGGAATCACTAATCAATCAATCGCTGGTCTGTTGGCACGGAGGTTCTCTGCGTGGTCATCTGAGGGCTCCAAAAAAGACGCCCTACGGGACTCAAATGTAATGTATTCTACTTTGTGTTCTTGTTGAAATGTTGATCTTTAAAATCTACAAATTGACCAAACTCCTTCATTTTTGACATTCTTGTTGAAAATTCCTGCACCGGACTGTTTACTTCACTGTTCTAACGTAAACGATAAAAAAAAAAGACCAGTTGTCGTTAATCCGAAATATTTAAAAAGCCTCCATTTTCTTACATTTGCTTTGCCAGTTCGCGTTTTTCACTTGCAATTTCAATGGCATCGCGATGCTCAAGATAGCAACACGTCTCTTACACTGAGGGCGTACTCTAGAAGCGAGCCTGTTTCGCGCGCTTCTCGGCAGATGGCGTGAACGCTAGTTGAGTACCGCCAGTTCCTTCGACGATACGAGTGAAGGGATACGCTTACCTCTGAACGACAGAATGGAACCAGTTTAGAAGTACATTGTTTCGTAGTTAAAAAGGTCTCCCGAGTAAGACAGTTTATAGGTGAGATAGTGATTAGTGAAATACATCGCCAGTCCCGGCTAAGAAGACATCTTTTTTCGCGGGAATTGGAAAAGTGGGGACTCCAGTTACAGGTAAGATTTGCAGAAGAAATGTTTAGGAAATGTTATAAATGACCGAAACATGTTGACGACATTACTTCAATTGATAAAATGTTATAATATTTAATGGAGTTTTTTCTAAAAATGTTGCGTTATATGATGATTCGAGGAGAACATTTTCTCTCAGTTTATAGAATATTGAAAATATTTGTATATATTTTCAATAGTTTTCCATGAAACGTTTATTGTTTATTAAAAAACTAATTCATATAACTATATTCAAACTTATTTTCTCGTAAGTGAAAATTAGTGTCATATTTCCAGTGTCGCATTCCCACCACTTATCCGAAGGTGAGGCACGTAACGGAGGTGACGGAGAACGCTGCGCACATCACTACGTTATGGTAGGCAGGCGCGGATCCACGGGAGGGAAATGAGGGAATTTCCCCCCCTCTAAAAATGTTCAGTAATTATTAATTTTAACTTGTCATGAAACTTTCAAGCAGAAATATTTTGTTATAATCATTAAGACGAATTAAATCGCATCACAGTATGAGCTGAGTGTAGCCTGCGATGTTTTACAAAATCTGTAATACGATATATTCGACCAAATCTTTTTGAATTTCCCCTCTCAAAATTTGTCTCCGGATCCGCCCCTTTGATAGTTTATTAAAGTATACCAAGTTGAAATTTTACTGTCAAGTATATGTCCGTCGTCTGTCGTTTCTTAAAGAAATGTGACTTGAAACTTCCCTGTAAAACAAAGAATCCAATGGTGCTCATCTCCTTTCGTACAACAAAAAATGTATAATGTTCATATCATAAAGGGGAAAAGGTTTGTCGATATATTTTTGGATATTTATGAATAACCTTGTACAAAGGCTGCTTAAACATGTGTCATATTGTAGCATTATTATCACGTGAGCTTGATAACATATTCGAAATCATTATGATGACATCCGCTCAAACCAAAGGGAAAATAAAGCATCACCCATGGTTCGCTCGAGTTTGAGGCGCTTAAAATATTCCTTAATTCCTAAATATTTTTAAGCAATTACGCATTTGTGTTAGATTGCTACCTGATATTCCATATGTTTAGAATATAATTAGTACAAATTTTCAAGCAGAAAGTAAGATCCATTAAAAGGCAAAGTGTCTGCATGCTTAGGATGAGTCAAGTGAACATGCACATATTTCAACTTGGTGCATGTAATTTTGCTCCAGTGTCGCGACGAAAAGACGCTTCATTTTCACCAGTTGCGCTTGAAAAAACATAATCCATAGCAAAAGAATAGTTCATGGATTCTTTCTGCAATGGCTAACATTGGATAAAGCGTGGCGTATATTTAGTTAGGTAATTTTAAACGATAAATAAGGAAACAATACGATTTTGTCTTTCTCGAAAATAAAAAGGAAATAGCGTGATATTATTTCCCTCTCATTATCTTGATTGTGTTTGGCTTACGTTCCATTACGAGCTACCGCTATAATATTTTATTAACGACTAAACTTGTACAGACAGATTCATTAGCACTTGCATCTACTTGAACTTAAAATATTTCCACTACTACGTATCGACTGCTTTTTGTGTGCTCTTCTTCAATTACGGTCTAAAATATCCTAAACTTTATATAAAATTTATGTAAAATTTATATAAAAGTTTAAATAAAAAACAACGTAGAACCGACTTCGAAACATAAAAATGTACTTTCAATAAAAAATAATTTCGAACATCCAGTCGTTCGATTCGGTAAATACTTAACATGGCATACTTGTGCTACATCAAGTCATTGTCGAATGAAACGACTAAATGTTCGAAATCATTTTTTTTCACTCGATTGAAAATATTTTAATTAGCACTTTAATAACGCGGGATCAATGTTTTGCCATAGCGAGAGTACCCACGCATTGTCATTGATGTTCTTTAGATAAATGGTGGAGATGTCGGTATATTATTTTACTTGTAATGTTGCCCTTAACACTCAGTAAAGCTAAGTGACTTACTATAAGGCTTTCATTCACAATTGAAGTATTTTGGTGTACGTACACTGGAAAGTAAAAATTAATATAAAATATATGTACATTATTTTACAACACATAGCCAGATGACATTAAATGATTAAATTCGATAAACTGGTTTAAGTGCTAAGTAAAATATTGTCTGCTGCATAACTTTCTATACTATTAGATATTATACCGAGCATAAAAAATGAAAGTAATATTAATTTTTACAATGATTTTAATGTATAAATGACCACTTGGACTATATAATTCTAAACCATCAATAACAAGTATTGTACCTCAGCATCTGGGCCCATGACCCCCATCACGGTTAGTTTTTTTCATCCAGTTTCCCTGCTCCTTCGAGCGAATGAGGAGGTGGCCTCTTTTGCTTCTGGACTTAAATGTAACTTCACTCCCTGTACACGTCTTTACAGTTATATGGGTAACACACGTATTTGTTAAAATTATCGCTTTCCACTTTCTCATGGCAGGAAGTCCTCCACGATTCCTTCACGAAGGGCATGAACAGTGATAATAGTCAAAATCTATTGTTGACTTGCCTTTGTATATAGTTTCTATTACTTTGTATCGATTTTTTCTTATCTATTGTTTCCAAAAATGGTCATTTCATATGTATTTAGACTTCAACTTGTATATGGATTAGGGTAGGGATCCCAGCGTTTTAGAAAACACGTACAGAATACACTTCTCCTTATAGACCATTTATAACTGCTTTTGACGTTAAATAAATAAATAAAGAGTGTAAGTAAAAACACGATGAAATTTTGGGATCAAGGAAGCGGTTAACAATGACAATAGTGCTATATGGAGTGTCTTATTACCGGTACGTATTTTACGTAAACTATTGTGAGGAAGTAGATGCAATGGGAATAGTAAGTAAGAAGTATTATATTCCTCATTGTGTTTGTTTACTTTTTAGGAGCTCCCCCTTAACTCTGCGTAAGTGTGGCAAAATAAGAAGAAACGGCAGTGTGGCTGGTCTCTGAGACAGGGTATTTGAGTTTCCTATGCTTATTAAAATGTGAACGGTAACAATGGATCAGACATCATAAAGACTATAATACCTCAAACACTTTCAAGAAAAACGGGCCAATAAAACTAGCATAAGCCACGATGTAAGCGAATGTGAAATAGTGAGCAAAAGTTAAGTCAGAATTCATGAACAGCATAAGAATATCGTTATTTAAGCGATCTGATGTGTCAGGTTTGTAAAACTTGTTAGTTAAACGTGTTTGCCATTTGGCTAAACTAATAAGATCGTCACCTAATCACTACCCACTGTTTACGTAATAGACTCACGTAATATACTTACATAGACTCAGTGCACAACGCTTCTGTGTGCTCAAGGCACATGAATTCCTTGCACTTCCGACACTGTTATTTTTGCTGTTTTTCTTCCAATTACAAATTTGGCATTTTCGATAACATGTATCATCTTGGTTCTTTTCAAGCTTGCAGACGATAGAAATTCATTTCCTTTGGGATGTTTTTCACTGTCACCCGGGTGCGAAGATGGTTTTATACAACGTTCATTCCCAAACCGGATAGACATTTTCTACGAACGATATTCAGGATCGGTGCATTCTGACTAATGATAACTTGGATGTTTACACTTGCGACCTTGATCATAGAGAAAAATAAGACCATGGGCCAGCGCCTATTATTTCTGGCCGCATTAAAATTGGCAGAAAGTTGGTTTACAACATTGATTCCAACTTTACTTTTGTTGTAGTTCAGAACAATTTTCGACTGCTGTTTCTTCATCGACGTCATCATCGTGCATCTATGAATTTAGTAACACATTTTTGCTTATTTGGAATGAATGCCAACAGACTCCAGTCTTCACAGAATCCATGGATGTTGGATGGAATTAATGTCTTTGAATTCAGAAGGAAGCTGATGCTTGTTTTTTTCTGATGGTGAGTTTGTACTGACTAACTTTTCACAAAGCTCAACGCTGGTGAACCAGATGTCTTCAGTAACATTCCTTCTCGTTCCAGAAATAGGCTGTATAATTATCTTCATTACATATTTCAGATTGTTAGTCACTGCGTACTTTGATCCTTCTGGCTGTTGTCCAATGTATACTTTCATATTTGAGGTATAAAACAGCTTTGCATCACACAAAGCGCATACCTTGATTCCATATCTATTCGATTTCGAAGCAATGTACTGCCTAAAGGCAGCTTTTCCTCAGAACGCTAAGAGCATTTCATCAACCAAGGCAAACTGACATACTGTCTACATTTGCAAACCAATAGTTCGAACAAATCCCGAATAGGAGCAAGTCAAACTAACAGCACTCTCTGCGATCTGGTCTCAATGTCAAAACGTATGTGGCAAAGTAGGAAAGAGAAGCGTTGCTGAGACATAACTACGCGAAAGATTTCGGGCAAGTTTCCATCTATGAAGAACAGTTCTACTTTTTTTTTCGTGACTTCTTAACTGTTCTCAAAATTAGGAGGTCTATGAGGAGGTCTTCTTCATCACAGTTAACTTCTTTAGATTGGTATTCTTGATCGTAATTTCCTTTCGCGTGAGTGGCAACATGTTGATTTGTGAATTTTACAATCATTGCAAGAATTTCTCGATCAAAAAATCTCTCCAAATCTTTCCTCTAACTGGCCCCCTGACACCCGGAAGGTGCAAAATAATATTTTTCTGTCGCATTCTTATTGCATCTTTGCCGTAATGAAAAGGAGAGTCTTTACCTCCGCGAAAATATTGATGTTGCAAGGATTCTGTCTCCTCATCGGGATCTAATTCTTGTTCATTCTCCGAATTCCTTCCTCGAGTATGTCCTATTCATCAGAAGCATCATCCAGTTCCAGTTCTGAATCATCGGAAAGTTTCAAGTAGCCAGGGCCGTCGCGCACTGATTTGCCACCCTTGTGCAAGTACATTTTACCGCTTTCAAAAGGAATACTTTAATTACATACTTTTGATGATAAAAAAGTTTAGTTTTTTAAAATAGTATATTTACTGAAATGTTATTATAGATTTACTAAATAGAAAATACTATCTATGTAGAACATAAAATAAGGCACTTATGGAACTTTCAAACAAATTTGTTTATGAAACTCTGTAAATAAATATTGTTGTAAATTTCACTTTCAATTGTTATCATTGCCAGATTTGTTAATATTTCTAGTGACATGGTTGATTGTAAGAAGTTTTTAGACTAAAAGTTTTTAATTTTGAAAATGATCTTTCTCCGGTGGCTACTGTAACTGGCAAACTTTGCAATATCACAGTAATATTAATGAATGGTCTTGTTAGTTTATTACTTTCTCGCCGTACGAAGTTCTTTTTTGATATTTGAATTCTAATACTTCAATTGATGATTTTCATTTGAGAAATTTCATGATTGTATTTAGTACATCTGCAAGTTGTAGTGCATTTGCATCTTTTGGACTGTTTAATCGGTCACTTTAAATTATAGATCCATGCAATTTTTACTTTCTAGTGTACGTACGTATATACGGATTATTATACATAGTATAGGGAAAGCTATGTGATGCTGCGGAAAATCGATTTCGAAATTTCAACGGAAATACACGTTTTGGGGTCCCCTGACACAGAATTTTTTTTCTCTGAACGTCCTTCTGACCGTGAACACCATAGCGCCCAATCCCATCCGTAGGATTTTTTACAAATTGAAGAAACCCCTGTCCATCTAGCTCGAGTCGAAGCCTTGAGTTTTTAAAAAACATTCTTTAAACTTTGGGGGTACTTTACATCAAGCCCCCGGGACGCTTTCAAAATTTTCTCGAAAACAACTACAAAATGTTTCTTTAAATTTCTTGCAAGAATAGAGTAAAATACACTAATAAATGTGGCATGGGTCCGATTTTCAGGTTAAACTCGAAATTTTCTGTTTTTATAAAAATTACAATTTTATTTTGACTTGACTCTCATGTCGTTAATATTTATATTAGCGTAAATTTGTTCCAATTATTGTATTTATCAGTACATGTGCTTTAAATAATGTCATATAAAGTTTCTAGAAAATTCAACACTTTTTTGTGTGAAAACTAACTCAAAATGTTCGTTTCAGTGTATGTTTTTGTTTTTCCCCAAAAATTACACAAATGCGATATTTTTTTTAAAGATATCCCACGCCAGTAATATGCGTATTTCCAGCAATTTGTAAACACTACTGTAATTGTGAGTTAAAGTCCTTCATATGACTTGAAATTAAGATTCAGAAAACTCAAAAATTTTCTGTGTAAAAGTTTCCAATTTTTAATTTACAGTAGCGCTTAAGCGTCATTTTCTTAAAAACGGCTGAAAATATTTCAAAGAAAATTGCAATTTAGGGCGAGGTTTTCCTGTTCTTTAATATTCATAAAATAACATTCCCGTTCTCTTATAAGGAAACAGAAAAATTAAGAAAATGTACTTTGGGCAGCGATAAATGGCATCTGGCAAGAGTAGGTGGCACGTTCATAGAGCTAGCTGAGACGAAAGGAAATAGAAAACTAATACGGAAAAGTTTGTGCCATTCTGTAGCATCACTAGTTTAATGTGTCTGATTAACTAATTTCTGCTAGTTTGTTGAAGACAAATACAAAAATAAACGTTTAACTTTGCTCTTTAAGCAATTGAAATTTTTCCTCTATAGATGAAACTGTAGTGTCAACAATAGTTGTCTATTCGGGAATGCGGTTCATATCGTATGCGGAAGTTTTCTTTTGAATCATTTGTACTGTCATAATGTTCATTACCGAACATAGTTTTCTTTTTTCGCCTGCATGTAGGTGGGGTAGAGGAAACTGCATCTACAATTCACAAATTAGCAAGCTCAGTTGCAGTGCTTAGCATTTCATCAAAATTATTTCGATGTCCGATTGTTCCTTTTAAGAAGACAGGATCCTCTGAGATATGTGGGACTCTGCATAAAAAAATTGCATCAAAATGTGGTATGGAATCGCAAGGTACTTTCTAAAATTTGCTTCAAATGACAATTTGTATACCTCTAGAGCAACTTTTTACTTCACACTGCACCCTAAAGCATTAACGAAACATTTAGTGCGGAGTTTATTGATGAAAAAGCTGGTGGTTAAGCTGTAGAAATTCGTTCCCTAGTATGCAACAATACTAATTTTATTTCGATCAACCTCATATGAAAAATTTTGAGTGAATGTTGAAATAAGACAAAACATCTGAAATAGTAAATATGCCTCTACAGTCTGTTGACCATTTCAAAGACACCCCCCCTCAAGTGGTTTTGGGTATCACCTATAAGACATGCCATACGAGCGTTGCATTGACGCGCGTCGTAGATTAACACAGTCACTTAGGTGGAACGGCCAAAGCGCTCGTGAGCTGCTTCGCATAAGATTAATGCTCAGCGTGCATTACTTAATGCGCATCAACGCAACGATTGTGTGCAGGGGTCCTAATAGATTTATTTTTTTTGTCACCCACAAGGTATTAAATGTTCCCAGGAAATATAAATTTAAACTAGTACAATAAATCATCGCAGCAACACCACTAACTCTTCGAAAACGAGTATTCAGCTGGAAGGTCAGGCCAAGGATTTCAAGCTTTAAATATCTAATGTGTTATGAAGAGCTTTGCACTTGGGCATTTACCATTAAACTTACAATGCTTAAAACTGTGAGTTATCAGAAAAACGTACACTATTTATCATAATTCGTAAATTGATAAATTTGTTTAAAAAAATACATTTAAGTGAGAAACATTCTACAAAAAGCTTTGAGCAAACTGATCCTCAATTTTCTTGTTCAATGAATGTCCATAAAATACAAATAGCAAAAAGGTTTGTAGAATGTAATTTTGCAAATTGCACTTTAATACAAGCATTCCCATTGCTTTTATTTCACAAATACACAAACTACATTAATGTCTGATGAGCACTTGTTAGAGGCACTTAGAAATTTGTTTTAAGACTTTAAAATCAAAGTTTACAAAGACTAGCCAGTAAAACGGACTATACAAACAAATAATGACTGACAATAAATACAGACAAAGAATCAGTTTTATATTCAATGTAATTATACTAATTATTTGAAATTCTAGTTGAACCTTCTGAACTGCAAACAAACTGTTCAGGATAATTTAATGTTTTTTAAAATATCATTAAACAAAAGACATAACAAAAATATAGTTTTCAAACATTTAAATACTTTATTAACAAAGTTTTGACATTAAACATTAGTGTAACAGATACAATTTTTTCAGAAGGAAAGCTTTTCCACATGCTTGGTGGGAGCAAGACAAAAATTAGAATGCATCTCAACATAGAAACTACACATCAATGCAGTTCTTATATATAATATACATATAAGAGGTTCTATAAAAGTTATATATACGCATTTTAAATTCATATATTCAGTTAAAACAATGTAACGTTTTTATTTCAGAACATCAATATACATCCATATGCAAAGTGTTAGGATTCTTTGAATAGAACAGCTTATCTTTAAGTTCTTTTGCAGTACAAAATACACACATCCAATGAACATTTCTTAATTATCTCAGTCTTAAAATTGTTATCGCTTAATCTACTCAATAGGGCAGAGAAGCTAAAAACTGCAATAGACATGCACACATTGTTAAGCTACTTGTCTTGGACAATCATACCTAATACCAGTATTTAAAATAATTGTGACTCGCGGAACAAAATGAACAAAAGAGTAAACTAGTCAACAATATTAAAAATTATGCTGACAGTTTTCTCATTTATTTATAAACTTTCGAGTAGGCTAATACTTGAAATTCAATTCAATAATTTGCCCACAACATGGAGATTTACCAGTATGGGGTCAGTATGGTAAATTTCTCAACAGAATGCAACTGGAATATTTTATTTAATTAATATAATAACATGATGTAATAATATATTAAGTATATGTAATTATACAATTATTCAAAATATTTATATTTGTTAATGTTATTTTAAAATAATAGATGTATGCACAATCTGAACTCGAAGCTTGAAAAATTGAGATTTGAACTTGCTGGGCAACATTTAGGGGAGTTTCAGTGGACTCGACAATGTGCGCATCTTGCTCAGTGCCTGCTCAAAAATACAAATATTACACATAATTTTAAAGCAATATCAATTATGAAATATAGGAATACCTGAAATCCAACTCCTTATCAACAAAATATGCAAATCCCAATCATATTTAGCCAAATTTTTTAAAATATCTCTGACAATATTACGCTTTTGAATACCCTTAAAACACTGGCAAAACACATTTCATTACAATCATTTTTCTCGAATTTCTCATTAAAAAGCACTAGAATTCTAACAAGTAGATGTTATTCTTGAAAGAAAAATGGTTAGGCTTGGGTTCTGCAGTTTTTTCAGAATACTTATTTAGTTACAGACAAATTCAATAGTCTTAGAAAATGTAATGTAATGGACCTTAAACAATTCAGTGGGCCATGAAATTAAAGCATCTTTTACCACTGCAAGGGATAACATAAATATTAAAATAGTTGAAAATAAATATCAAATCAAGATAAATATTTCCAATCAACAAAGGAGAATGAAAGTTCCTAAAAAACAGTGATACATACCATCCATCTGAATACCATAAACGCACATTAATCAAAAGAAAATTTGTCAGTGTTAATTCATATGAAGACTTTGAAACATGGTCAATACAAAATACTCAAAATTCTAATCTTTCACTCCTTTGAGATGATTACAAAATATAATTACAATAAAACATAAAACAGTGTGAGCAAAATATCTTATTACCTATAAAAGCTTGTTGTCCAACTGTGTCTTGAAGGTCTCCAACTAATAAAAATTAGTTTAAAAAGCGAGATCAGTTTATACAAATGAAAATCATGGAGATTTTGAAATAATGGTTTTCTAAGATTATTCGCAATACATTACTTCTCTCTACACTATTGAAAATTGATTTGAAAAATAAATAATTCAACATTTGCTACTATTGCCTCATCCACAGGGAAATATGAACTGGGCAGTAAACTTTTCCCCAATTTATTTACCAATAAAATATAATTTACTCCCTTAACCCCTTAATATTATATCTTCCCAAGAGTATTTTTATGGTTTCTTAATACTTTGATGCTAATCATTTCATGAAATACAAAATTGTGAATATCATGGCAAAA
Source organism: Gryllus bimaculatus (assembly GCA_017312745.1). Lineage (NCBI taxonomy): Eukaryota > Metazoa > Arthropoda > Insecta > Orthoptera > Gryllidae > Gryllus > Gryllus bimaculatus. The sequence goes on along the minus strand of BOPP01000070.1, from coordinate 5,655,898 downwards.
GGTATGATTGCTTCTCAGTAGAAATACAAAACACATCATTTTAATTATAATAATGAATATACAACTTGATGGAACAGTGACATAAGATTTTTTTGTTGAGTAAATCTCTGCATGTAACATAGCATCTTAACACACCTGAAATTTAGCCAAGAGTGCCCTGATTACATAAGTCACGGACAATTAACATTCTGAAATGTTTGTTTTAAGTGGCCTACCATCCTTATGAATTAATTACTGTTTATTTACTTGTTCAATTTCAATAGCATTTCATATGATAATACATTTATAAGAAAGGTAATACTCATTTTATTTAGTGTTAGCTTATAAGATGATATTTATGTGGCAAAAACAAGCATTAGAGTAGCAGTAACTGTTAGTAAATGAAAGCTGAATCTACCAGAATGTTACCCTTCACAACTTAAGTCAGATCGCAGCAAAGAGCATTTGCAAATATCATCAGAATGACTTCATTTTTCTCTTACACAAGGCATGGAATAATTTTCTTCAAGGGTTTTATAGAGCATTTTCTTAGCTCTATGTTTTCACTAATAGTCATAATAAATAATGGTAATATATTTCCACATATGTGCCTTTCCAAATTTATGTAAATGTGAAATGCAATATATTGGTTAAATGTGAAATGCAATATATTGGTTAAATATGAAGAAAATATTGATTATGAATGTCATGCAAAATACAACAATGAAATTTTAGTATTATTCACTTACATTTTTGTTACTCAACTAGAACACAAAATTTCATTTTGGCCCTATAATTTTTCCTCAAAATGTAAAAGAACTCTGCTCTATCAAGACAAGCAAATTTACTGCCATTGGAGTTTTAAATAACACTAAAAATACTTTCTAAATCCAGGTTAGAACCATGCAAGTCATACAATTGAATTTCAGCACTTTTTCTGATATCATTATGTTCATCTAAAAAATAACATTTCTAAACAACAACTTCAAGTATTTGATATCTAAAATGATTTTTATTGCTTCACAGTAGGCAGGTTTTCTGTTAGAAAGGCACTGAATAATAATCGGACCTTTTCTCATATTAATTAGAAAAGAAACTACAGGCTACACCAAAATTGACACCATTCCTATTGATATGGAAAAAGACTCATACTTGTTTTATCTATGTTAATAGACATCTGCAGTTTTCATTATTTAATGTTCCTTTTATCAAAGATACAAAAATTAACCAAAGGTCTTATGTCATAAAATACAATTCTAATGTATGATGAATTTCCCTAATGAATTAAAATTTCTCCATATAAATTAAAAAGTATGAATACTTTTTAATCTACACAAAACAGAATTACACAAGTTTTATGTGAACACTATTCTAAATCCAAGTTTCAATTTTATAATTTACAGCACCTAGTCCCTTTTCTTTGATTTATTTCTGTTATGAACACTTAATATGCATAATTGCTGCATCTGCAGAAGTTGCAATATGAGAACTAAATGGTAGAAATGCTGAATTATAAACTTGATGGAAAACCTTAATTAAGTAGTTTTGTTTCTTTGTTGATAAAAGTGTTGATCTTCCAAAGTGAAATGCTTTCTACAGATGTTTCAGTTTTAATTTTTTTTTTTTTTATGTCCATGCATCTATTGTCTTCTATATAAAATTATCAACTAGCATGAAATTTTCTTAGTGAAGAAGCCAGGAAGTTACTTCAGTTTCTCAGTGACCTGAAGTCAAAGAACCCATTACAATACTAATGTCTGTCTGTTTTCAATGCTGAAAATTAAATAAGAAACTGCTTCTGTTAGCAGACATGGAAGAAAGTTCAAAGAAAAGTAAAGTTCAAAAATTATTTTCTTTGACTATGTATGTGATTAATGCTACAGAACACACAAATTTTGCTTGTTTTGTGTGTTGCCACCTTGATGGGCTACAATAAATATAATGCATCTACATAATGTTTAAACAGGTTGCCATTCTGATTCTTCATTTTGATTTACAAACACTTATATTTGAAAGAGAGAACAGAAAGAATAGAATAAGTGTGTTTTGCAAATATACATATGGAAATATTTAATATCCAACCTTTAGGAACATGGCATGAAAATATAAACTGAGAATTGTAAAGAAATGAGATGATAATGGATTTGGTTAGTCACTAGAAGATAAATATACACCAACAGCTAAACCTTCATCACTTAAATCATTTAACCCTTCCCATTTCCTTACAAGTTCTATCTGCTTTCTCCAATCCATCACAGCTTTTCACTTATCATTTCCTGATGAGATTTCACATTACACTTCAACACATGAATTTGTTCTCTTATTCTTGATAGGAAATAAATTATTTCTATTGTTGATAGAATAATATTTTAAGAAACTTCTTAAACTGTATTTTTGTTAAGGCCAACACAACATTTTTACTGAATAATTAAATGTATAAATGATTTAGTGTTAAGAGAACATTTTACATCGTTGCCCTAAATGAAAATTTCTTAATATTTCTTGCTTTTTGTATGCTACTATTTATTACTTAAAAATCAGTATAGAAAATATCCAGTATATCACACATTTTTAGATTGAAACACTACAAACATAATGTTAATAAAACAAGAATTACAGTGCTAAAAATGTTGAAATACATTTTATTTTAAACAATTCTGACAAGTCTAGTATAAATAACATGCAGAGATTGAGCACTACTAAATTATTTTCCATAACAAAAGGCAAACATTAACAAGTTCCTGAGAGCTATTACAAATCATCAAAAATAAGGAAAAATCTTCACTACCCATACCAAACCCTCGTCATCAACCCATCAAGTTGCCCTACCTATTGATCTGTAGAAGGCAATATGCAATACTCATTTCTGAGTTACAATTTTTTTTTTATTTTTATAAATGCAGTCTTACCTTATGTCAAATAAATTAGGAGTACCAATTTAAACAATCATTAATCAATGAAAGACTGGCAGCGATAGCATGTGTAGTTGCGAGTCTGAAACTGAACCGTTCAACTCTATAGACCCATATGTGACCCATGTTCGAATCCCTATGGTGCAAAGATTTTCAACACTTACTAAACCTACACTGCCTAGATAAAAATTCTAGATGCCAGCAACTCTGATTGGTAATTTGTGTGGTTTTCTCCTATCAATTCTATGCAATGCTGGAGCAGTACTTTAAACACTGAACCACAAACCTTCCTCCCCCATCCTACTTGAAGGGTAGAATAATGAGTTGGTGACCATCTTCATATGGCTCGTGATATACTGATTTAAGGAAATTGCTGTCAAGCATGGAGATCCATGATGCATAATCTCTGAAACTCCCATTTGAGTTGGTGATGGGTTATTCAGAATAAAGATAAATTTAATCAACAAAACAAATTTAATTTAAGCAGAGTTTAAAAATACTAGGAAACTTACAGAGAATAATTTTTTACCAGTCTACCTTGATGAAAATTTTGTTGGTGTCTAAATGCTGTAAGCACATTGTCTCATCTGAAGGAGTTAAAAAAAACTAATAATTCATAATACATTAATTTATATATTTAAATAAAAAAGATTTAAAAAAATATTTTTTTTTTGGTTTAATATTTTTTGGCTTGACATATTGTATCAATAAAATATGTGATATAATTAATAATGAAGAATTATAACAACCATGATACTACCATAGATAGAAGATTGCCAGTTAATTTTACGTCTCTAATAATGATAGATTGTACGATGAATGATAACAGGTAACAATGAATATTATCACCTGATGCACTGATCAATGCAGTATGGTGTGCAATAGGCAACATATTTTCTCTGAATTACTTCATAACAAAAACAAAATTCAACTTCTTCCAACAAAGTTTTGAACTACTGATAACACTGCCAACAATACGTCTTGAGAGATCAAAAATTATGCATTTTATAAGAAGTGAAATTATGGTCACCAACTCCCAACTAAAATAAAAAAAAGACTAGGAGGAAATGGGGTAAAAAGAATCAGGACTGAAATTACCTGTGTAAGCAACCAAATCAAAGTGCAGTATGAATACACAAAAATTGTTTTAATTTTTCTTTTCTAAATTCACAACTTAAACAAAGATTAATATTACTCTTAGCATTTAGTACTAAAGATGTTAAAAATCTTCATTATATTAATGATTAGAAATCTGTGAAAAGCACAAACATTATTAAAAAATATTTTATTATTTATTTCACTTGCATGAAAATGGAGGACATTATTTACAAATGGAGGAGGGAGCACAATTTTTAACAATGGATGTCTATCCTCTGAAATAGAGGATGGTTGGCAACCCAAAGAGAAATAAAAAAAATAAGTTTGAAGACCTGTGAAGCTTACTAACAAATGCATTTTGTAACACATGAAATGCTTTGAATGAAAATGTTTATCATAATTTTTTCACTGTCCATGAAATTAAGGGCTCAACAAATGCATTACAATGCTATACATCATGTCAGGAAGCTACTTTGACAAAAATACATCAGATTCTATATTAAAATTTCAAGAAGAATGGCAGATCTTATTTTTCGAGAGAAAGAAGACTTCAAGAAAATCTACTGTCACACCACTTTGGACACTGTGGGATCAACAACGGTTTGAACATTGCCTTGTTTCTTTGTGTTATCAGTAAAACTGAGAATTGTCTGTGCGGAAAATAACTCAAACACTAGAAAAGTGTATTGCACACTACAGAACTTTAGTAGTATCAAATGTTTTAAGTGTACTATTCATTCAATCTATTAAATTGTTGTCCCAACCAAAAATTGGAAGAATATTCAGGATCAGCTTTTAATGCTTAGAGAGTTCAAGAGCAGAGTGCTGAATTTTCTAAAATAGAAAAAGGTTGCAATGCAATAAAATGCAAGACACATCAATTGGAAATTGAAGAATCACAAGATAGATGATCACGGTAAGGACCCCTTGAAATTGAAAGAACCCTAAGAAATAAGATCAGAGATCAGGGACATATTAAATGCCACCCTAATATTTTCAAGTTGGCACCTTTGCACTTAAGACTAAAGTATAACTATGGTTGTTTTGAAGGAAAGCTACATCTCAATAGTTACTGAGGTACAATTAATTTATTTAAATAAATGCTTCTGAAAAATTCAAAGGGTGGTAATTTAATTTTTGTCTTATGAATTATATTGCTTACTTCAATGACCGTATTAGCTTGCCATATTGAGGTGAATTATTCTGAAAATTAGCCAAGGTATAGCTGTGAAGCAAACTGGCCAAACTTGTTACATCACTCTGGAGCTGAAGAATGAATGTTGGTGATGTAAGTTATAGAGCAATGGTGAAATGGGAGGTGGGAAAAATAGGAGAACCCCAAGAAACCTTGCTATGAGCTGTTTTTGTCAAACGAGACATGATGCACCATTTATCAACCGCATTGACCAGGATGCAAATCATATACTCAAAGATAGAGAGCTGATGGTCTGACCCCAAACCCATGGGTCTTGCCTTGTAATTCAAAGTTTAAACAATTCTTTTTTGAAGTTCTCTTTATAGTTCCAATTACAGAGTCCATTGTATTTGTAAAAAGGATTTATTGCATTTTGATACTACTTCAGAGTAAAACATTGCTCAAAAAATTTATCACACAAAGATAAGTGGAACACTTGAATTACATGTAATATTGAAATAAAAATTATTCACTAATATGCAAGTATTCAATGAGGCTAGTTTAAAAATAATATTTTTCATAATTGTCCAAAAGGGTGGATTTCTGTAATAAGAGAAGAGAAAAGGGTTTCAAAATCGGAGAGCAAGTGCCAGATTTGAAGCACGAAAGTAGGAAAGACAAGTGTTAAAGAAGATCACACAGGTTTTTCAAAATATGTTGAATTCTAGGTACATAATAAAATGTTTTCAAAATGATGTTTACAACTGAAGTAGTAAACATGATCCATTTGTTTGAGAAACTACTCAAATCCACTTTTTGAATATTTATTGAGTTAACACAAATTTTAATATTTTCAATGATCAAGTACAAATCTATAGAATATTCATGTCAATATGAATGCTTAAAATTCAAGTTTGCTAGAGACCCAACACAGCCCAGGACATGTGCTGTTTGTCAAATTGTTAGTAATAATTAATCCTAACAGCAGGATTTTACAGGAAGTTATTCTTGCAACATTTTGTCATTTGGATGTAGCCAGGTTGACGTATATCACAAATGTGAAGAACGTGTTAAAATAAAACTTCAAGTTAAAATGCCAAAAATACTTATTGAAAGACAGACTGCTCAAAATTATTAATTTTAAGAGCCTTTTTATATTCTCAAGTCAGTTTTACATCATTTTATTTTTTAACTTTTCAGTGTCCTCAGTGGAAAAATAAATATTTTGTTCCTTCCTTGCAATGTCTCTTTAGCCCTAAGAAGTAACAACATATACACTTTTGGGTACTTTTTGAAAATTGAAGTTTCAATGAAAATTGCACAGGTGCTGTTTGATTTAGAGCCTTGTTCTCCCACTGTAAAACATGTTTAAATATCAAATATCGAGCAGTTTTTGTGAAAATCGTGTTTAATGTAATTTCAGAAAATTGACTCGATTTTGAATTACAAGAAAACTACCAATATTTTGAAAAAACTGAACATAAAATCATTGAAAGTGCTAATATTGACAAATTGTTCCCATTATAGAAAATAACTTCAGCCTCAATAATGAATGTGTTCACATGGTTAAAAAAAATAAGAGCTTCATTCAACAATTGAGTACTCTAAAAAATTAAAAGTTCCATTTCATATTTGCAGGGTCTAAAGTTAAGTCAGATCTGTTGGAGGATATCAATTTTGGAAAAAATCCTGTGTATGATTCAGGTGCTATGGTTTGCCCACTTAATGTGTTGCACCACTTCATTATTTATTATGTCTTTGTACTCTACTACCAGAATATCATTAAATATAGCATGGTACCACCAGGAGGTTATACCCTTTAATACACAGCAACAATCATATAAATCAGGGTACATTATGAATATGATGGCTGAACAAATAAACAAAAATTATAATACGAAGTGAATAACTTCCTCCTTTCAAAGTCAGTAAAATATGTCTCTTACAAGTAATATTGTACTATAATTGCCATTACAATTCTTATAAAAGAAACATTTCTCAAGTATTTTATTGAGAAACACCAAGATCGAGATTAAAAATGAACTACATTACAAAAACTTATAAGAACTAAATTTTTGGAAAAATGAGATACAAGTTGTCAGAAGGATTACTTTTAATAGCTGTATGGGTCATGTTCGTTAATTGTCTGCTTTGTGTTTGAAACATATTTTCAAGATTTCTGCAAAACGTTCTCAGATTTTGTGTTGCTTCTCACACAAGCACTTCACATAATATAATGAATTAAAAGGAATCAGGACAAAGCTTCCCCTCGGAAAATACAAAAAGAAACCAATATCATTGTGCAATATTTGTGGGATTATTCTCTTCACTAAAGGTGCTATCACTGAATTAGAGAATTTTACAGTATTTAAAACAAAACACACATCCAGGGGAATTAGCAAGACCTGTGAATGATGTGCAATTTTAGTTAGGCAACATTTTAACAATACAGTATTCATGATCCCAGAGATCTTATTAGACGCTGAAAAACTAAGACATTCTAATAAAGCAGAGGTTAAATCCCCTCTGCAAATAATACTGAAACAAGACACTGAAAACCTATTGACACATTTAACTCTGTCAGTAACATTATTATTCAATTTTCAGCAGGTAGAGATTTTTCTAACTCCTTTTCCTTATTGTATGCTGGATTTGAATGAAAATTGTTAAGAAAATTTAACAAGGAAATAGGGACTTCAAAGGGTTATTAGTCAGAGGCCTACACTATAGCATCACTTTCCTTTCTCCTATCCTAAACCTAAGCAAGTAGATGACCTTCATTCCTTGTGTATTTCTTTTCACTCCTGGGTGGGAGTGCAAAAGCATTCAAGTATTATGGTGACAGTCAAAAGCAATCTTTGCATGTATAAATTACATTTATCACAGCTCTTTTGAACACACGTAGGAGATAATAATGAACACTTTCAGTATTCAAAAATAGAAAAGAGTTTGTGTGGTACGTGAATGAATGTGACAAATGTTAACTCTCAAAAATTAGCATTCTATACATACGAAAACATAAAACATCAATCAGGCTCCCAAACCATGAGCCAGTTCGTGTATAAATCTGCAGATTAAAATGGATTGAGGACTGTTTTGATAAAACATTGAGACCCATGTGTCTGATTGAGTAATATTTATGTGGCATACTCAAGAGCAAACTCAGTTTTATTGGGAAAGATCCCACAGCAAGAGCTATTCTTTACCTTGTAGGGCACAAGGCCAAACATATTATAAAATGTTAAAAAGAAAAGCTATTTTGATGACATTTAGGCAGTAAAAAATTCATTTATATGACAAAATGGAAAGAGGAGAATGAACACGAGTGTAGACTGAATGTACAGAAATTCAAAATAGAAATAATAATGGGTGATGCTTTTATCCGAAGCAAGTAATTCCAACTTAAAAGAAGAAAGAAAGACCATATAAAGAAAACATTTCTATGAATGGACGTGTTACAACAGATTTCATAAACATAATATAATAATATTTCAAAATGGCAACTGTGACTAAAGTTATTAATTTTAACTAAATCACTCCTGAATCACACATGTTAGATTTACTATGCATCATTTTACTTGAACTATAGATGAGAAGTGATAATTTTTCGAAAATGTATGTAATCACAGAAATTATTGATATTTGCATCAACAAGCATATAATATTATGACCTACTGCAATAGTCACCTGTGAATATAAATAATCCATACAATTAGCCAAACAAAAGCACTGAATATAGCTCTACAAATCCTGAAACAAGAAGGAGACTAATTTGTATAGAAAAAGAGTATGATTTTTAAAAGAGGAATATAAATAATAGCAATGTAACTTTACGAGTTTCTTGCCGAATTACAAATCCATTTTCAGAAACTGTTAAAATCCTCACATACAATATAGTAATTTGCAACTTAAAAACATTTTACAAAAGTAAACTGTTTAGATTTGAACAGCAGTTTCTTGTTCCTGTATGCATAAGATACAATGAAATTCATCTCGTGACACCAAAGTAGAACATACATTTCATTTGAAAATTATTATCATAAATATTAATAAGTAACCAAAAAGATTACCTAAATACTTCCCAATATATTTTTATATTATTGATTTGAAATAAGAGCAAGTAAACATTGAATGAATTACAGATATTTTACTGCATTCCCTGCAACATTCTAATTTCTTATCAAATAACCTCTTTGTGATAAAAATCACAATTATGCATTGTAATGCATGAACTCCAAAACAACATTGTTATATTTACCATCTGCAAAACAATTATTTCATAGTGAAGATAAAAATTTATTAGCTATAGGCCTCACCATTTATGATAAAAAGGGCACCAGGCTAAGAGGTTCAAGTGTATTAATTTTTGATAAAAATTTTGAACGCTATCTGTTCAGTAATAGACAATTCTCTAGCGACACACTTGATCTGCAACAATGGAAATAGCAGCATTCTAGATGCTTGGTGCATGATCAATAAAAAATAACTTGTTTCTTTTTAGTTTATTATATTTTGGATCTCCTCTCACTTCATAATGTTGTGGTTGGCTCCAAAGAGATATCACAGTTTTGTGAAAGGCTTAATAAAGTGTCCTCCACTGCACTGCCAGTTGCCTTTCTGCATGAATCGTTGGTCTTCTTTTAAGTTTTCACTGAAAATAAACCACCCTCACACCCACGGATGCCACAACAGACTTATCGAGCCCAAATATGGTATTTGCCATAGATATTCCACAAAACACTTTATCTAAACTATGGTGATTCTTGTCTTCATTTTGTGAAGAGATAATTGTGTACATTCTTCGTCATTGTAATCTCTTCACAACCAACAATGTTCAAAACACTTAACACTCAGTAACCTACTCCAGCATCAAATTCAGTTTTTCATACAATACAATTATTTTTGATCTTATCATATCAAGCTTAATACAACTAGATTCCATAATCTAAATATTCTGCTCTTCTGCATTCATTTCAGTTCATGACTTCCAACTTGGTTTTAACTGTTGATCTTACTTCCATAACTGAAGACAGAAGTTTACCATAGACATTACAAAGAGGATGGTCCGTTTTCAATGCAATTTCAACCAAATGGTAAACTGCAAGCAAGCATTTAAAGTCTCAACAGCAAGTGCCTCAAGACATTTAAAAATAGCACAAACCACCCACAATATAAAATTAAAATAACCATAACAATATAAAATTTAATAGTGAATTTAACTTCAATACTATGAATCACAGAATAATATTTAAAATACTTTTTGTTGGATCACACTGTTAAAGCAGTTTTATAATATTTGACAAGCAGAATTATTTAATGAAATGACTTTCAAATATATTTTGACATAAGAATGGTAGAAAAATTTTAATATTCAACTGGATAGTTAATATAAATTTACATTGTAGGTGTATCATCTGGCACACTGTTTCAGTATCTTACCATTTCAATAACTAGAAAGAAAGAGTACAATGCATATCAACAAATAACATGCAAGGAGGCACTGCCAGATGAAACTGGATTACTGTACCATAAATAGTTACATGCTCATGGAAAATTTGTCCCTGAATTTTCCAGCACTCTTATGTACATTAAAAATTCATTGTCATCACATTTTCACAGATTCACACTATTAATTTATCAAATCAGCACACACACCATTAAGAGAGTCAAGAACCTCCTTCCTAGAGACTAGCATACCAATTTTAGAAGTACCTAGTTGCCTTGATAACCTATCACAACACTGTCTGTCCTATTAGGGTGATATTTTTAAGGTTCTTTAAAAAAATTAAAAAAAAAAAAAAAAAGGTGGGAGGCAGGACAAACAAAAGGAACTAGGCACAAGGCTGCAAAGCAACATTTAGCAATGTTTGGGTAATATATTACTTATGAGTTAATAAAATGATGATACTTCGTTGTCCACATTCACACAAGAATAAAAGCAATAAGATGCTGATAAAAGCAAAGAAATACAAAGAAACTTCTTCACTCATCAACTACAAGGCTACTTCAAATATAAAAATATATATATACAGGTACTAGAGTGTGTAGCTGCATCGAAGGTGAAGTGTAGTGAAAATAGTGGTGTTCAGGATTTAAAACAATGCGCATTGATATACTGAAAGCAAGTATTAAAGAAACACCCCAGACGTGAAGCAAAACTACTCATAAAATGAAAAATCTTTTTTATCTAGCAGTTTCAAATCCCAAGAAATTCAACAGATAATTGGAGAAGCTAGTTAAAGCTGCATCTGAATAAGAAAAACAACAAATCAATGCACATAAACTGTCTTTGGAAGAGTACAACTTAATGGTTTCCAGTTTTATATTAAGGAGTTATGATGAATGTGTTCAGAACTTGAGTAATACGATGGACTACATTACATGCACACAAATTAATCACTGTTGTAAATATATAAACAAGGAAGGACATGATAGGACATGAGGAACAGACCTCACAATTTAGCCACAATGTTCTTGACAAAGATAAGCCCTGGCCACAATGAAGTTCACAAAATGGCGCAACACCGACAATATCGCTGACGTGATCCACCAGCTGAAGGAGGTGGAGTTACTGGTGCAAAGTAAGCATGGACTTTGATGTTAGGAAGATGATTCTGCAACAATTTTAGTCCATCATAATACAACAATTTGTAATGCCAAATAAACTAGTCATTATCAACATTATCAAAAAAGTTTGGGTGATAAAAGGTATAACAAATAACAAGATGTTATGTCGCTCACTTACATTCTAAAAACAGGGCATACTAATAGTGTGAATCACCATCCTATAGAAAAGAGGGAATATTTTAAGTCTAATCAAGAAGATATATTGTGTAATATGTACTACCTTTATTATTATTTTTTTTAAGATAGTAAGTTGCAAAGGCTGAGTCAATAGATTTTAATTTTAAATAAACCAGTACATTGGAGGTTAAGGGTGTTATGATACTATCAGGCTTAATACACTGACATCCACAGCTTTCACTAGTTTGGGGCTATCGTATTTTCTATACAGAATCCAATGTTCTCCTGTATTTTGTTTTAAGATGGATTTTCAAGTAATGAAATTTATTGTTAGTAAGTTTGGCTGAATGGGCTGATGGCACTGCCTAGCACAAGCCTCTGATGGGAAATAAAGACAGCAGTTTTTGTCATAAGTTTATAGCACATGAAAATACTGTGCTACTGTCAAAAAAATAAAAGAGTGGCTATTCCCTTTTCAACAAATTTCAAATAACATACTAAAGTAGAGGGGTACACTTCATCAGAGTTTTATCACTTAAAATTAAGATTTTATGAATAGTGACTTTTCATTTCCATATGAAGAGATTCAAATGACATAAAAACACATATATAAAGGGGAATGCACATTGATATTCAGCAATTTTATTCAATTAAAATTTCATTTTACACGTACCTTTAGTCCCCAAGAAACAACTGTGAATTTGTTTTCTCCCATTCTACCACAAAACTTCTATGATGAAGTTTTATTTTATTGCCATAACAACATTAATTCCAAATATAATTATGTAACAAAAATGTATTCAATGTAATGGATACAATTATACTGTTAAGAAAATTTGGATGTAAATGTCAGTTAATCAATATTCTGTGCATGTCATTTAGCAAATTCAGACTGAAATATCAAGTCTTATAAAAACATGATACATTATTCAGTCTAGTAATTATGCTATACTCACCCTAAGCCTTCGAATTCCAACTCGAGTTATCAGCTGACAATCATAAAGTTCAATGCGTTGCAAATTGTGGCAGGAAATAAGATGTTCCAAAGAGGCATCTGTTATTAGTGGGCAGTTATCTAATTCTAATACTGTCAAACTTTCAGCAGCACATGGCGAAGTGCCCAAATGCCGAATACCTTCATCGGTTATCAGTTCACAATGAGATAAACTCTGAAAAAGAAAATTGGGCTCTTAGCATTACATCTTGATAAAGGTAATTTTGAGAAATGTTTTCCACAAATTGTACTGAGATATGCAATTATATGGTAAAATTAAATGTAGGGAATATCAATAAGTAAGGTTTGATTTCAGGAATGAAATAGAATAATAATATGTAATTCTTAATGGTTAGCAACGGGCAATTTATTTTCTAATCCGGCCTTATTTACTCATAATTCATCATATTTACATACATAAAAAATGCAAGTAAACAAATAGATTGGATATAACCGAAGAGATTAGATGGAAACAAATTTAGTTTCATCATTATGTAACTCGGAACATGTAAATCGGAATGAGATGGAAAATGCACATTTGGTTAGTTGCTGGTAAAGTTTGTGACCTGGGAGATTAGAAAGATGCCATTTGCTTACAATGGAACAATAGTAATTCCATCATTGCCTTTCCTATTGCTCAGCAAATAAGCAATATCCCAAGATACAACCTTGCATATCAAAAGAGGAGAAACCATAATTGTAGCAATATAGTTTTATTTGAAAGTTCTTTACAGAGGAATAGTAAGAAATATAGTGTTATTAATAAAATATGAACTGAAGTTCACCATCTTCAAAATTCATGATTTTTGTAAATATTTTGCCATTATTTAGTGAATGAAGCACATTCTATATAACACTTGAATGTGTGAAGCAGGACATCTTCCATAGCAATTGAGAAGAGAGAAGGCATGAATGGAAGAGCAGAAATTTACATATTGCTTATACACACATATAAAATTTAAAACATAATAATTAATGATATAAAATATAATAATCATTCCTTTTGTCTTAAGAAAATCTTTCATCAATATTTACATACGTACTAGTTTATCAAGGCGGGGACAACCCATTGCTAGATGGATGAGAGTAGCATCAGTTATTAACACACATTCTTCCAAGTCCATTTTTTCCAACATATGACATGCCTGTAAAAAAGTTGACAAATACCATGAACAGTAAGAAATTAAGTATTTTTTTGGTAATTTTGCTTTGAATATGGAAACAGGCAACAAATTGTATGAAACAATTAGATTTATACAAGAAAATAAAGATGTTAATTTAAAAGTATTTTACATTAGATGACAATGAATATCTAATACAAATGATAGGATATTTAGAACAAATATATGAAAAATTAAACCTCCATCGGTTGCATTGTATCAGTAAGATACACTTTCGACAGTTGATGTTCTCAGTGGTGACAGGAGATCTGGAGTAAAGTTTCCCAAAACTACTAATATAATAACCGCTTATTTTGTGTTTATGTTTACTCCCAGTGCAATCTTTGTATCTAAAAAATAATAACCACAAAAATGTTTGCTAAGTGTTAATTAAAAATGAAATGAATAAAATGTGATATCTAAAAATAAGCGCTTTCCAATTAAGGTTATTCTGATAGATACAGAGCAACAATTGGTATTTGTATTATGACTGTGACAGTTAACAAAATGCTGTCAACATTAAATGTAGCAAAAAGGAAATATTAACACTTCATTTTTTGTATTTCTTTTAACTTTGGTTAAGCAATGTCATAAAAATGATCTTTTACACTGGAAGAGTTAATAAAAGATTGTAAAATGCATGTAAATGTTGAGTGTAATGAAGCCTTAGAAACAATAAATAACTTCAAAAACACACTGATGATATAGTGCAAAATAAAACACACAATACATGTCCTCCCATTCCAAATGTCTAACACATCAGAAACAAAAAGAAGGAAAAGGGGCGATGGCGGGTGACCAGATGATGTGGGAAGAGGTGAATGGTGCAGAAAGGGTAGATAATGGAAAACTGAACAAGATAGACACCTGGAAGATGCATCTATGTGGGGGGAACGGGCGGAAAACCCGAAAAAGAACGGCCCAAAGGGCGGCCACGCCACGGTGGGGCGGGACCGGATTGGCGGGGAGCTCCAGTAGTTGCTAAAACGGAGCCCGTCATCTCTACTGAGGTTTGTGGGCCTCCTAGAGATTTCCAAACCCTCTTTGATCAAACGAGGCCACCACCGGTCTTCTGTTGTTATGGTGCGGGTTTCGTGGTAATTGACGAGGTGGCGCGTTTCCGCGGTGTGTTGGGCCAAGGCCGATTTGTCGGTATGTTGAAACTTGTCATGTCGCATGTGTTCCCGCATACTCTCTTCTACCGTGCGCCCGGTTTGTGCGATGTAAACTAGACCACAGCTGCATGGGATTCCAGACACACCGGCATCTTGAGGGTCTAGACGATCCTTTACCTGTACTAGGCTCCTCCCGATATTGTTGCGAGCGTGAAACACGGGGCGGATATCAGCTCTGCACAATAATCTACCGATCTTGTCCGTGACTCCTTTGATGCAAGGCAATCGGGCTGTCTTGCGGGGCGGGCTGGAAGGTTCGTTGCGTGCATTCGGGGTGGTAGAGTGGAGCCTCGATAGCGCACAGCGGATCCGCTGTAGCCATTAGCCAGAAGGGTCTTCCTCAGCAGTACCTTCTCGGACGCCAGGCTGTTGTGGTCACATATAAGGGAGTCCCGGTGAGTAAGTGTGGAAAGGACACCACGTTTCGTAGCAGGATGGTGGTGTGAGACAGCATGTAGGTAGCGATTGGTGTGGGTGGGTTTGCAGTAGACAGATCGACTGAGTGTGTCGTCAGGGCGCCTGGTCACTAGCACGTCCAGGAAAGATAGCTGCCAGTTTTCTTCTGTTTCCATGGTAAAGTTGATGCGAGGATGGGTGCTGTTGAGGTGTGCGACGAAGGTTTGAAGGCATGGGGCCAGATGACGAATGTATCGTCGACGTAACGCAGCCATAGCGATGGTTTTAGGGGCGCGTTTTCTAGAGCCTGCTCTTCAAAAGCTCCCATGAATACGTTCGCGACGACCGGGGACAGCGGTGAGCCCATAGCGGGGCCTTCTGTCTGAGCATAAAACTCTAGTCAGTATTGGAGAAGGTGATCGTAAGGCAGATCTCAGTAAGCTGGGCCCACTCCCTCGGAAGCTGATGTAGCGTGAGGCTGTCTGCTACGATCTGGATAGCGCCACTTTCTGGCACCCTAGTGAAAAAAAAGGTAACATCGAAACTGACCAGGATATCATCAGGGAGTATTCTAGTGGAGCGGATGAGTTCGATGAAGTGTGTGGAGTTGAAGACGGAGGACGGCAAATGGTTGGTAAGAGGTTTCAGTTTGTTGGCCAAGAAAATTACTAAATGTTGGGTTGATGGCACATACTATCGAACGGAAAGGAACTTCGAGTTTGTGGATTTTGGGAGGTCATAGATGTGCGGTATGCGGTAGTTGGCGTACTTGAGAATTTCCCTATCTTGGTCGCTAATGGAAGAGGCCTCATTTATGCTGGACATGACTTGTTGCCTCACCTTACGTTATGGGTTGTGGTCCAGATTCTGATAAGTTGTCAGGTCACTGAGTAAGTTGGTCATCTTGGCATGGTATTCGCCACTTTCCATGATTACAGTGGTGTTGCCTTTATCTGCTGGCAGAATGACGCTGTCATTTCGCTGCGTGAGGTGTTTGAATGCCAATCTCTCATCACGGGAGATATTACAAGTTGGGGGAGTGGCGCGGGTCAGAATTGCGCTCGTATCCCGTCGTATGTCATCAGCAAGATCTTCCGGTAGCCTACGCAAAGCTGTTTTCACAGCGGCGATGACGTCATCGGGTATGTGCTTGGGGGTGACGGCGAAATTGAGCCCTCGGGAGAGTACAGTTGTTGTAGCAGTGTCAAATGTTTCGCTGGTCAGGTTGACTGCTGTGTTACGGAGGACGACTTGGGGTTCCGGCCGAGCACATTTTTGCTGTAAGTATGTGAATTTTCTCACATGACGGCTTCTCGCGAACTAACAGCGTTGATGGACGATAGTCTGTCCCAGTCTTCAGGCCGCAAGGTGTGGCTGATATTCAGGTGCAATCTGAAGAGTTCCCGCTCAATAGTCGCGATATCCGATCGTGTATGATGGATGCGCTCTAGTAGTAGATATTCGCTGGTAAGCCGGAAGATCCGTAGAGCCGCTCTGGTCTTGATGTGATGGGAAATATTGAGAAATTTGGGAAGGACGTTACAGTCGCGGCAACGTAAAAGGAAAGCGAGTAGACAGAGCCTCTTAGCGCGAGCAATTCTCAGTTGGCTGAATCTTCTGGTGGATTTAAACATACACTCCCCGTAGAGGTTCGTTGTATGCGTCCGTAGGCTTCCGCTGCCGGAGTCAATACATTCTTGGCTATCCGCGATGAGCAATCGCGGTCAATGGTGCTGAAGTTTCGGCCATCTTGCTGGTGCCTTCTTCAGAGCTATACTGTTGCCAAGAGGTTGGCGTGTCTCACAGGAAGGGCTACGTTTTCTCAGCTGGCTTTTCTCTTTGATCATTGCTCATAAATTTCATTTCATTATTGTCATCATCAACATCATCTTTAATGTTCAGTTTTACATTTTTGTTTTATAATACTCTTTTTACTGAATTCTAATTATTACCTTTTTTGAAACTCTCTTCTAGTGGTTTAGACATACCTGTGTACATGGTCAAATCGTAAATAAATAAACTACATAAAAATACTAGAATTAATAAACTATTAGGAGAAGATGACTCAATATCTTACCTTTGCAAGAGCCTGGAAGCCAGTGTCAGTGAACTGCGAACAACCAGCCACCTCCAGGGTGGCAAGAAGGGGAGTGTGCTGGGCCAGCAGCACCAACGAGCTATCTGTGAGATGAGTGCAGTTGCTGAGGCAGAGGTAGTGAAGTTTGGGGCAGTTTTCAGCCAATTGTTGAACAGCATCATCAGTGATGTTCTAAATTCAAATAGGACACACGATCTAAGATTGAATTTTACATTTTTTTAAAATTCTCTAATGGAGGTATTCACATTGCATTAACATTTTCCTGTAAAATCATAATAGTCCTTAACATAGAACAGATTTTCTTCACAAAAACAATATGATTTTCACAATGCATTTCGTAGTAATTAATGAAACTACTTCAATATGGATACCATAATGAAGTATTGCTTAATTATGGGGTTATATCAAGCGTGTATCATTCAAACTTTTATCAACGATGATAACAACAGTTATTGTCGACGGGCAGTGAGGATGAATTGCAATTCATGTAAAATAATCAAAGTAAATGTCTTAGTTAAGATAGTAATGTTACTCATTTGTTTCAAGTTACATCTTTCTTTTTCTTTGAAAAGGAATGTTATATGGTTTGTAAAATGTAAAATGGTTTCAAGACAACAAACTCATCATACACACGAGCAAGACAGTCTCTCTAAATTTCATGAATCCTCGATCTAAAGAAAAACTCTCACAGCATTTGTGCATAAACATATAACCCTCGTATAAGATCATTCTTCATGAACTACCTTCCTTGGACTACTTAGTCGTAATGGAAAGACTTGTTAATGAACACTCACCATCTTGCAAATCTATCAGAGCTCAGCAATCTTTTGCTATGCCCTTATACTCCCTCTTAGGTCAGCTCCAACATTGAGCACATCTTTTAATCTATTGTTTATTTTGAATAATGTGCACTCTATACTGAAATATGGAATAAATTCTGGGGGAATGCCCTGAAATGCTTTATTTTTTTTTTTTATTCCTAAGTAATATTGCGAACTGATCTAGCAATGTTTAGCTGTAGTCTTGCAAACCCTTGTTTAAGAACTAAGGTTTTTTTTTATTTTTTTTTTTTTATTTTTTTTTATTTATATATTTTTAGTTCTTTTTCTAATTATGTGTATGATTTCTTTATAGCTAGGCTGTGTTGTTTTATTATTTCTTATACTATCTTCTCATGAAGATAACCTACTTCCCACTCTGTTAATACTTACACGTTTATCAAAAAAGTATCGTGTGGTGCTAATTAGAGGCATTACACTTATACAACATTATGCTTATTTTTTTTTCTTATATTTTTTATTATTTTATTTTTTTTTTTTTATTTTTTTATCGGGTTTGTATAAGAATTTTCCAAATTCTTTCCTAGAAATAAATATAATAGAATTTCTTATTCATTTAACTTTTTGTTTCATGTGAACTGTTTCATTGAAGCAAAAGAAAAAGAACTGCCTTATCCATCCTTGTTAAATAGAAGAAAAAACTGGTCAAACATTACCTCTCACCATTTTCAAGTTTATAATATAGAATGTCTACTATATGTTAAATTGAATTGTGTGCAAACATAATTATATGTATTATATGGTAATTATTAAATTAATGTATTATATTATTATTAATGTACTTATTTATATTATTATATTATTATTAATTAATAATATAGCATTACAAATATCATTGAATGTTAATTATTAGCAATAATATATCTTGTATAATTAATCGTCTGCTTACATTTATTTTATTCTATGCCAATGATCGATCTTGATCAGTTGTTGTTCAGTTCCTCCTTTTTCATTATTTTTTTTTTTTTTTTTTTTTTTTTTTTTTTTTATTATTTTTTTTTTATTTTTTTATTTTTCTTTCTTTTTTTTTATATTACTCATAAATATTATATTATTATAATTAATCACAATTTTTATATTTTTTATTATTTCTCTATTATTTTTTTTTTTTTTTATTATCTATTCCTATCATTCTATGTATGTGATACTCTACTGGTGCTTTGATAAGTGGTTCGAGGTTTCTATTTTTTTTTATCTATTTTTATCTATATATCTTTATTTTTATCTATTTTTTATTTTTTCTTTTTTGGGTTTCCTCAATAGCACCATTAATTCACAACATTAAGAGATGCTTTATTCTTTAAGGATTAAAGATACTGTATCATTACATGTAATGTCAACACTACTTTTGTAGTGGCTTGCAATCCTAGCAGAAAAGAAAGGTAATTAACGTCAATGTTCGCGTTATGTAGTGAAATACCCATTTCTCTTCTTAATGCCTAAAATTTTCATTATTGCTTTACAGAGTTAATGCACTTATCTTAGCTTAATAGTATCATCTCTCACATAAATGCTAGATGAACGTGACACTAAAAGAAATGAAAGCATTAGCGAACTTTGCTTTCATACTAATATTGCACATTTAACTCTGTCCATCATTGAGAATATCTTTAGACATGTCAGGCTTGCTCCACGAGGTAAGGAATCTGCAGAACACTCTCTACTCTTTTTCCTGCATTTGTAATGTGCCACTATATTTTGCATACAATTTACAAATTTATGGGACCGTATACTCAATCAGAGGAACCTAGCTGATACAGATTGTATGCCTAAGACCTCACTATGTAAATCGTGCTTACTCACATTTGTTATTACATACTCCTGACATCACCATACCTGAGGATTAAGGTTATGATATTTTGATATTATGAGGGAAAACCTCTTCACTTATTTTGATATGCTTCTTTGAATAATTTTCTACAATAGTTAACATGCATCTTAACTCTTTGCAAATATATACATTTACTTACTATTTAGTACCTATGAAATGCAAAACGATCAATTTGCTACTGTGAAATTCATTAAATTTCATATTGATACATACATGATTCAATATTCATATTGGATTATAACACAAACCATATCAGTAGTTAAGAATATTAGCACTAAATTAACAGCTTTGTTAGGGCAATAAGCAATTAATTAATTATGTTAGGTTCAATAGAAGAATATTTAACTAAAATATACCTAATTGTCTGATAGCATGTCCTCAGATGTAGCATTTATTATTATTATATTCTACTTAAAATATAGTATTTACAACTTAGAAAGAAAAAGCTTTGTATTCACAGTTTATGTCACTTCTCACGTTGAAGAAAAATAAGTCTATGACAATTTCCAAGAGAGACAAAAATAGTTTAATAATTTCTTATTGCCTGAAGAAAAAAAAGAAACTAAACACAACAAAAATACTGTAATTAGCCATGCAGAAAAGCAAACTTCAAAGAACATTTATATCATTTTTACCTTAAGAACGTTGAAAACGAAGAAATGTGCTTAAAAAAGATTAAACAAAACACTCAAGCATCATGCAGGTTCACACTGCCAAGTTGGACAATTTTTGCTAACACGCAACTGTGTGTCTTGAAGTTGTAAGCAGCTTTACAAATGAAGACACCGAGTAAGCAGCCAAGTGCAGCGCCCCTTCACACTGTATCAACACATCAGACTTTCCTCAAAACTATTCTAAAAATATCACAAACCCTATACATTGTGAGCATGTGGAAACTGCCTTCAGATATTAATGTGCAAGTCCTTTTCACAGAGTTTAATATGTCAATTCATTTTGCCCACCGTAAGTCAAACTCAAATATAGTTTGTTCATCGAAGCATTTTAAATTAAATTTCTCTTCCTTTGTCACAAGAGTTGAAATTAGAGAAAATATAAAGATATGTTGTCTAAATAGAAATACAGATGAAATTACTTATATTAAATAAATCTTCTGATATCTTGAAAAGAAGAAGCTTGTATTCTGAGATATAGCAATATAATATGAGTAACTTGACGGCTCTAATTAATTAGATACACTCAATATTTATTAAGTATTATGCCATTAGCATAGTGATTAAGCATTATAGTAATTATTAATAATAAATTAATGTTTTGACCATACCGTGATTCTTTTATGTTGATCGCACCATGCGAAGTTCAGATGTTGTAAGTTGTCTGAGTTACCATCTGACAGATGCTTTCTGAGTATGTCAGAATGGCGAGCAAAGAATCCAAGTCAAGCGTTGTAGTTCGACAATATCTGCTCAAGCTTGTGACAAATACTTAAAAATATACAATAACATTTAGTGTACCACTATTTAATAGAGCTTATATGGATAATCTGTAAAATAATGGAAAGAATATATATAATTATTAACAAATACAGATATTTCAGGTAGCACCAGGAAGTCTTGAAATGTAAAACAAAAAATGTGAAAATTGAAGTATGGTAAATATAAGACAATGGTTTTTCTCTCCTTCAGCAGTCCCACCAGCAGGTTTCCTCTCTCACCACAGAACAAAATTTAAGTCATGACTGGGTTTTCCAACATTATGTAATAAATATAAGGGATTGTGCAAGGGAGAGGGAACTAAGATGAGGAAGGAAAGTCTTGTGCATGGCCTGTTTTGTACACAGTATATTCTGGCTTTTGTACTGTTTGACTGAAAAACCATAGAAAATTATATCAAACAGTTGGCGCCTGAATCTCCTTATAGGAATGTTGAGTTCCACCAATTTTGGCTAGGTGAAAATTCTGGACTAGTTGCGACTGTAATCCTAAAAACTCCCTGATCATTAAAACACTGCAGAACAACAATTTGCCACCAAACTATTCGTCTTAGAAGAGAGAGGGGAAACCAAAAAAAAGACTGGTGTCATATACCTGTTTACTTTCAATTAATGAATTAGCACTGCATTGATATACCCCTTTTGTAGTTTAAAAAAAGATTCGTGCTCTTCATCAAGAGAAAAAATCAAGCAAACCATACTATTTCTAAATTTTTTCTTATTCTCTGCTCTTTGATGATAACCATGTTCTCCCTTGATAAGTCAACACGATTCTTCTTAAAGTTTTATTAAGAAAAAATAGTTTTCATGACAACCCGGCAGTCAGAGAGGTGGTGTGTGATAACCTGATTGCTAGTTCAATTCTGCGATTCGAAGACCTATGAAACTGAGGGCCGATTATACCTCTCACCGATGCTACTATTCTCTAATTAAATTTCTGAATAGAAATATGATTTGAATTGGATATGATTTGCGACGGTTTACCATGAGTTCAGGTGTGTGGCCACTTATTGCCAGTTGCTCACCAATGCTTCCGTCTATCTTCCATCGTCTTTAAACAATTATCCATTTTGTCAGCCTCGCAGAATACTTACAACAAGTCTGAGGCTGGTCATGAACTCATGGAATTCTTCTAAACTCATCCCAAGCCGTATTAGGAGAGAAGAAGTGAACTGTTGATTTTTGATTGCTTTTTGCTTGCATGCCTTGTACATAAGTATATATTGCACAAAATAAGCAAACATCCAAAAGGTGAAATATTTCAAATTTCAAATATATTGTTATATATTGTTTAAAACAATATGTACAACTTAATAATCTATTAATAAAACACATACATAATATTTCTAACACCTTAAATTAACATCCTGAAGTGTTTAAAACTAAGTTTGTAAGGGATTACATGAGTATTTTAAAAGCTAAATAAACCATTTGCACAGTCTATTGTTATATGTATTGCAATTGTTTGATGTTTTTACTGCAGGTTTATGAGAGATCAGTATTTATATGCCAAAAAAATCCAGCTCTTTTAATTTAGCCATAACAAATAATGAAAAATAATCAATATGTCTCATCTCTGCTATTACTTTCCTGAAAATGATCTGTATTTTTGAAAGTTGTACATGGAAACCGGTATCTACTTAAAGTTGTACTAAAGTAAAAGAAGTAGTTTGGTTTTAGCCAATGTCTACATTGTATTATGCCCCATTGGTTACAATATTGTAACTTTATTATTCTTTGTAATTTTTACATTCTATTATTTATTAATAATGTTGGCACCGCACAACTTATCACACATACCTACATAGAAAAAGTTATAGTATAACAGATAAAAAACAGTTACTTTATATGTATTATATGTAAATATATGTAGATATTAATGATATAATAGATATAGATAGATAGATAGATAGATTATGTCTCAGTTTCTATGTATTGCACTTGAAATTTTGCACGAGAATTAGCAGTATTCTAAACTATCCCGTAAACATGAATACAGCATTCTTATTACACATAGTCACTTGTAACTGCAATCCGGCTACATTATAAACCCGAAAAATTGCCAAAAAATCGATCTCTGTCCCGTCCTTGTTCTTTCTTTTCGTATTATCAATGTGCCCTGTAGTCTGAATCATGGATCGTGTAAGAGAGATCCAAATCTACATAATTTCCTTCTTTCAAGACAAAATACACGTTTAAAGTGAAATGAACTTATGAAAAAAATAATTTATATTTGTCATTGTACAGCAGTATTATAAACAAGCCCACGATCCTGCAGCAAGTAGTCTGTAAATAATTTATATTCACTTTAGTAAATAAATTACACGTGTGTACTATTTGATTCACCTTGCTCAAAACTCTCATTCCAACCCGCCTGAGTTGTGCCTCCATACCGCCCCGTCCGACACGCCACAGACTTACCCTTCGCCTCAACTAGCCGGCTCCAATTGGCCTGCATGCTTCAGCCCAATGTAACCGACCCAGACATGAAGAACTACCACCATATAAACCTTGACCATACGTGACTACCAGCCGAAGGGAGACCACCGCAGGTGTTCGAAACGTCGCAACACACCTTCCGAAGCGGTCGCGTCACTAACCGACACCCGATCACACCATGTACAGCAGAGTTCATTTAACAAGAGTTCAGATTGGATTCACAATGCAGCAGTACTCCAGATCCACCTACACGATTCCCAGAGGGATGAGCAATATTAACCAAACCAAAATCCTGTGAAAAGTGAACCTAGAACACAATTGTGTTTCTGAAATATTTTATAAATCCTGTGTTGTTACCTGAAATGCAATTATCTCTCTAGTGAGTATAGCAACTCTGATACATGTTTGACAGTAATCCAGATGGCTCAGAATGATTAAAATAGCCTAAATTCTCATGAGGTGATCTTTATAGAAGTAATAATACAAATAATTGCCTTAAGCTGTTTAGTCATGCAGCATTAAAGAGAAAGTATGTAAACTTTATACAAGGAGAAAAACGTCTTAATGGATGTGAAATTGAGTGTCGGTTGGAGTTTCACTGTAATGAAAAAGATTTATGAATATCTCTTTAGTTCACACAAATGAAATATTTAGACTTTGATGCAATGCTCCTTAATCACGTAGTACTTTTAGTTTTCATAAACTCAGCACTTGAGTGTTGTGTTTCTTAGTGTTCACTATCATTTCAGTTATGATGGAGTCCATTATATAATACTGTTCTTTAATGAAATGATACTAGTATCAAGAATAGACAAAACTAAATCTAATACCATCGCATACGGTTTAAATACAAAAAGTACTATCTGCAATAGTTATTATTTCATTTTGTGTGTGAATATTTTCATAAAAAATTTACACACTCTAGTCGTTAACTTGGAATGAAGCTCGATCCTGTCTGTATATATTTTGCAACCATGAGATTCAAATCTTCTACTTCTACACAGTTGAGCGAATGTCTTCATAGCTCCTTCTCTATTGGACTCAACTCGTAATTATTTTCTTAAAAATCCACCACATCGTCTTAAATTATTTTATAACTTGGCCTGAAGAGGGAAATTATTATAAAATGAAGACTACTTCAAGAAAGGTTAGACTCTTTTACATTAATTTATTGACAAAGCAAAAATAAAACTATAAAAAAAGCAATATACTGGAAAATTTCCATACCATTGGCATCATTATGTGCCACATGTTCACTTCTGAATTTAAGTCTGCAACTTAAGTACCTCGTCTCTTCAATTCAAATTCATTAAACATGAACTAATAAACAGAAAGTAGGTTCATCTTAAGTATTAAATAATCCTGGACTTCAACAACTTTTTTACTAAATTAATACATTTCATCAAGTAAATTATCATATAATCTCATTTCAACTTTCCATTCATCCTATATAATGAGAGGCTAATGAAATGCGCTTCTAATATAAATTCATTCAATTAAGTAAAAAGTGTCTGTCAGTATAACAATATAAGCCAGTGTTAACTGAAGCAAATTAGTTTCTAAAAAACGTAAAATTTTCCTACACTTTTAAAAAATATAGGCTTTACTCACAAACTTCCTTTCCTAGAATGGAACTTTGGTAACTCTATTGGACAAAAGGAATGGAAAACTCCAGGAGCGACAAAAAGTTTATTTTTTTTTTTGGAACCCGACTGACTGGCCGTTAGTAGTCCATAAGCCCTCTAAACATATTTCAGAGATCTATTTTCTTCCAAATTGTAAAGTGGATATGCTTTGATTTTTGTTTGACTTCACAAGCCCCCAATGCATTTCCAAATATTCAAAAATGGCTCAAAAATTTTTTGGTTTTCAAGTTTTCTTTGGACAGAGTCCAAAGGATGCTTCAAGTATGACAAATGTTCTCATTTTCATTCATTTCATTCAATTTTTAAAAAAATTATAAAAGTTCAAACTTTTTGGGTGACATTTTAAACTAATTTCTAACAAGACATACAATTTTAGAGATTTCTTTCTGGGAGAATCTGTTCTTCAAAATCACCGTTATAATAGGTGTCTGTTAATTTTTCAAATAGTATGATGACGTTCACTGTAAATTCAACGAAATAGATAGCAATTTAAAAACTAGTTCCAATAAACTGTCTCAGGAACTTTTTCTTAAAAAACCACAAAGTCACAATAAGATGTAAAATAAGTGAATATTACAGATGAGATTTTTCCCATATTTAGATATTTCTAAACAATATATCTTTAATAAGCATATACAATTTTTTTAACAAGGGTTTTGCATAATATTGCGATGAATGAATCAATTTATAAAAAAAACTTCCATTTTTTTTCTAGAATAAGCAAATACGCTAATAAAAAAGGTGGCAATTCCATTTTCATTCAATGTTTACTTGAATTTTTTCGAAAATTGCAAAATAGACAATAATAAGTATGTAATGTTATACACCACTAGTTTTAATTGAACATTTAGGACTACAAAAACAACCATTTATATTAATGAATCAGCTTTAAGAAATCAATATAATCAAGATTAGAATTCAACATACCAATAGAGCCTACTATCAAAGCAAATTCAGCACAAAATATGTAAAAACAGTTGCAAGATAAGAAGTAGGCATTTGTTGTTTCTCTAACAATTTTCCAGGAAATGTTACTTATGAGAGTTATTACTTTTTGGGTGCTGGGAAATTTAGTAGGACCCTTGCTTATGATCACAATGGCTCAAATGGTAACTTTTCTTTTTTTTCCCCCTTCAAAGTCACACTATACAAAAATATCACGACTTCCTGTTGAAAGAGGGATTCCGAATTAATCCACTTTATAAGAAGTAAATCCATCTAAAATATTTTTGTCATGATTATAATTAAAATGTAAAATCACTTTTCCTATTCACAATCATATGGATCATTACAGTATAAATGTAAAAGTATTAGAAGTACAACCACATATTCGAAATAGCATTACCTCATACATCTTTGAAAATCAAAAGCCAATTGCTCTCCAATGCTCCATCTAGCTAAGCACATTCTCAAAGCTTTTGAAAACTTTGAGCACAGCGACAAAGACACCACATCAAGATATGAAAATATCTCCTGAAACAATTATAGAAAAAGATTTATTAGTACAAATTTTATGAGACGCTAATTATGAAAATGTAGAGTAAATTATGATTCCAATGTAAGTTTAATAATATACACGGTGCAATTCCTAACACAAAGCTTTCATAACCTCAGTCAAGAAATTAATTTCTATTTATATAATAACATATGATAATATAACAGTATATTTAAAAAGTATTATTACCGTTATTATTGTACTGCAATACAAAGCACTTTTATGTTTCATTATCTCCTAATTTGAGGTAATGCTAAAGACTAAAACCCCAAATGCTATGTGCATTTATGTAGAACAGACCTCTCTGTGCAGACATCCTCCTATGCAGTATGAGAAATTTGATGCGTAGGTTATTACGACAGACCTCTGAAGGAGAAATATATTACATGATTTGAGAGAAGTATCAATCTATTTTTTTTTTTTTTGAGTTTTTTTTCTAATGCTATTACTTTCATCACAAAGCAGTGTTTTCAGAGTTTCTTTTGACGGGCAGTTCTATGTACTCTACCCCCAACTTGGGGACGCCAACGATAATGTAGGTTACAGATTTTTTTCTCCATACCGCGCAAGTTAGAGCTAGCAAAAATAAACAGTAGAGTTGAGATAAAACATATTTAAAGTGCAGCTGAGTCAACGTAGAGACCGAGAAGTAGGAATTCTGACTTGTTAATTATCATGTCAGTTATTCGCTTTCTAGATATAGCGCCCCTGACAAGCTATGACGGACCATCGTAGGTGCAGTTTATGGCCAAATTAATTACTAGTATCCTTTAACTCTTAGCTTCTCTCTGCCAAGATTCTAAACGGTACAAACTCATACATTAATTTACGTCAGCGCCGCACGCAGCAGGGACAACCAAGGACCACGCCAGGCCGATACACATCGTAACGCAACAACTGTTGCCACTTCACACTATGCACCGGAGTCACATTCCGTGGTGGCCACATTGTGGAGATTTTCGACTCTAGCCAATAACCTAGTAAGGTCTTTTGTGAGGTGGGAAGTGCTGCACTGTGATGTTCGAAATAACGAGAACAAAGGTCTTTTATTTATGCCGCTTCACCATACGAAATAAGTAAAGTTAGGGTAATAGATCATATTGCAACTCTACCAATAGTCAGCAATCGCTTGAGAACTCACACCAAACGAACGCAGGAGATTGAACCTCTATTAATACGCATTAGAGATACTGATTTACTTATCATATTCTTATATAACATATATATAAATATAATATAATATTAATAATAGATAATAATGTAATATATGCTAACTGTAATACAATTTCTGATTTGATTTTTATTATACCAAAATATATTGAAACTCGACTCTGACAGACCATCCCATTAAAAACGAACGGTTTTCAGAGATGGCACTGAAACCCACGTAGGAGACATCTAGTAAATTGTCACCAATAACTGTGTATCTCCGTCCAAACACACCCATTAGCATTTTTATTACTCATTATAGCAGCTATCCACTTATGCAGATAATGTTGTAGTTAACAGTACACAGAATTCTCATAAGTTAAAATTGAAAAATTAAGCGATCCGTAAGTCATTCGGGCACGACGTCTGCTGTCTCAGCTACTGTAGAAATATAGAATGGCGGAGGATCCATAGCAAATCGTGTAATAAATCACGTGGCTACTTAGTAATGGTAGACTATCACGGCTTTCTCGCCCTCACTTAGTTTTCATTTCTGTTTATAGAGTGTTCGGTTGCTGTCCCGAATTGAGCCAGCCTCTTCCAAATGCATTTGTCTTACAGACTCTTTTATTTCAATTGTGCGAGAAAAGCGTGAGGTTTTGCTCTACCTAATATCTAGAAATAATCATGTGCCATAACAAATGGATACTGAGTCTACAACCAAATAAGTTGATGTTCTCATTAGCAGAACGTAGACAACGTTATTGGAGCACTAAAACAAAAATATTTCTAAACATCTCATTTTGTCTTTACTACGAGATAGAAATAATATGATATTTTTCACAATGCAGTTGCAAATACATGCAAATATCATCTAAAAAAACATGTAACGTCCAAAGAGCAAAATAAAAACGTTGCACCAAATATTTAGTTTTTTACCATCAGTGCGTAAATACTAATCCTTTAATTAAACAAATATGATAATAGCCGTTTAAACAAAATCCACATATCCGAGTAATAATAGACACCTTTTTTTGCTAAAAATTGATTTCGCGACTACCCTACAAAAATCCACTTTTCACAAGCCAACAATACTCGCTCAATCCAGTTTTTGGACAAAACGGGCGTATATTGACAGGTGTCTTCAAAACGCGTATACGGCAGGGACGCTTACAGAGGACGTTTACTTTTCTTCCTTTAGATTATCGAACATTCCCCTTTTCGCCAGAAACGTGACGTTTTCTTACTAAACAAGAGGTTCAGAACATATTACTTTCTACCATTATTAGTATTGAATCATTTTTCGAAAATGTAGAGAGTTCAACGGGAAGGAACCTGTGCATTTTTAAGCATACTTTCCTTCAAGAAAAAGAAGAAAAGATATTTCGGCAACGTTTTCGCATTTAAAAAAATGCTTAGCTTACTTGGCAATATCCTATATATGTAGAAAATTGTTTATAGACCATATTAAGGGATCTATCTTTTAGAAAGATTCTTAGGGAAGATATATGTGAGCGATTATGAATGTGAATACTCCTATAGCTGAAATATCCGTTTTCTAATGAGTGACACACCATTCAGCCGCCTTCGATTGGGCAAATTTTATGCTAAAATCTGGCATCATAGTTTAGATGTACACAGTTGATCACGGCGGGAAACGCGCGGCCAGACCGCTCAAAAGAGTGCTTTTTCGGTACAGATCAGCGGCCCAAACGTGGAGCTGTACAATAAAAACGAAGCCGGAAACGCAATTTTTGCGTGCAGGGTATCAAGAATCAATAAAATTTGTGTGTTGTTTTCAAAGCTCGGATTTTTTCACTTGCAGTTATTGCAATACTTCTCTCTACTACATTACTATTTGCGAATACCAACTCTGTATGCCGCAACCAAAAAATTAGTAGGGCGACAACTATATACTTCTTGCATTATTACTATCTCATATCGGAATTCGGAGAGTTCCATGAGAAAGATCAGGCGCATTCTTTTAAACGTCCCTACCTTCTATCATGCAAAAAATTAAATATTAAAATTTGTGAACCATTTTAGAGAATATTAAAAAAAGCTAATTAAACCTTCAAACATGAATAATTGCTTTGCGAATACTTGCTCCCGGTATAAAAATTCGTACTGTCTTTTTTAAGGATTTATGTTTCAGAACAGATTGCATTTAAGATGAAATCTATAATATTGTACTTTTCTAACGAAAATGATACCCGCGTCTTCTTTCATAACATTAAATATTTATATTTAATCTAATATAAGCATTCAGTCTCCGTTGCTTAAGGTAAATTTACTCTACTATATACTGCTATATGAACCTATCTCTATACTATGTATCTATTTATAATCATGTGCATTGGTTGCGTATATTATTACAAAGTTGTAAGCTAGTCGAAGCGCTCGTTTCGAATCGAGATATATAGTTTGAGTTGTGTGCTCCTGGCGATAATCCTCTAGCAATTTTCAAAACTATTCACTCCATCTAATCCTATGAACTCAGCCACACTACTGTTCGCTGATTTCTTACTTCCTTTGCCCTTTTTATCTTGGCGTCTCTTAAGACTCTTTTGGTGCTGCACTTTTAGTCACTACCCGCACACCATTGTCCCAGGATGCCCCATACCACAAGCTGGGAGCACTTCGGAATTGTTTGTAACGACTGGCTAATGAGGTGACCTGTGGTTCGAATTTTTAGGCGTTTTTCTTGTATAACTTCCTATAGTATCGTCTCCTTTTCGTGGTCGCCACGCGAATTCCACCACGCAGGTGATGCTTCCCACCACGCCTGATTCTCGGCCGGAGCACTGCCACCCCGCTGCAATGGCTCCTTCTTTCGTAAATGGCCCAGTATTTGATGCGTCGGCTTTCCTATCAAGTGGTACAAGAGCGGCCAATGTTCTCGGATGCTTGTTCCCATTGCTTCACTTACAATTCCATTCCTAAAGCCTTGTCACTTTCACATCTGACACATAGATTTGAGAGCTGGGAGGCGTGATTCTGGCGTTAAACAGAACTCTGATAGGTAGGGAATTTTCACTGTTCGGCCAGATCAGGAAGTTAAATAGTTATTCCTCAAGCCCCTTGGGAGGCGCTGCATATATGCCTGGGCGGGCTTTCTAGCCAACGCTGTGAGTGCCACTGTGAGGTCAGTCAGGGCACTCACCAATGATGACCGCTTCTTGGGCCTGTGTCACTCTGCCCTTCCTCAGTTCCCTTCGCTCCGAGTTGTCCGACTTCGTAACGTGATATCGAAGTCAATAAATTTCTAATAATAATAAAGAATGGAGCAATTATTTTCACAAAATTTTTGAGGTTTAAAACAAAATATTGTACCCAAAATCAAGAATATTCGTTTAAATCGCCACGGCCTAGAGATCGTTTAGATTCAATCGAAGAATATTTACTTCTACCAGAACAACAGCTAGAGTAAATTAAACCAGTTATAACTAAGCCGGAGTTTGGCAAATGCCACTTTTATATCTATTGGTTAATTTTATGCTTTTAACAATATTAACGCACTTAATTGAACTTCTAACATAGTATCAGTAATTTTTATTTTGCCTTTTGTCTTATGTTTATCTTCTAGGGCCTATTTTGCATTTTGTCTTATTTTTGCCTTTCTATCTTTTTCGTCAGATTATTTGGCATTTTTATTCTCCCTGTCACCATTCCGATCTATGCTTGATATTACATAGCAAGCCTGGGATAACACAAGGTACGGTCGTCTGTTTTGTCTTTCTGCGCTGTGAAAACGGAGGTTGTGTTAAAATGACCACCGTCAATATTTTGATTTCTCTTCATTGAGCGAAGTTTTGTTCGATAACGAGGAATCCATCTACTTGTTAAGTATGTTTGATTTCTTTGAAGACAGCTCCTTCTGTATAAGATATTACCATCTCAGTGATACGTTAAACAAGTGCGAGAACTGAAAAATTTACTCCGTTTTCACTGTCCATATCAATTCAATGAGTTTTTGTCGAAAAGTGCGTAGTTTCCGGCGCACCGATTTCCGAATTACTTTCATTTCTTACGAAACGTAAGGCGAGAAGTAAAAGGACACACAATAGAAATTTTCGGAGATAGTACTCCGAGTAAAACACTTTCAATATCTATCATATACGATGGCGAAGTAGAAATCAAATTACAAA
>BOPP01000070.1:5592984-5623185 GCA_017312745.1 Gryllus bimaculatus | reverse complement strand
TTAGCAACGGGCAATTTATCACTTTTTCATAATCCGCCTTATTTACTTCATAATTTCATCATCATTACATACATAAAAATGCAAAAGTAAAACAAATAGATGATGATAAACGAAAGATTAGATGGAAACCAAATTTAGTTTCCACCGATTATGTAACTCCGAAACATGTAAAATCGGAATGAGATGGAAAATGCACATTTGTTAGTTCTGGGTTAAGTTTTGACCTGGAGATCTAGAAATGCCATTGCTTACAATGAACAATAGTAATTCCATCATTGCCTTCCTATTGCTCACAAATAAGCAATATCCCCAAGATACACCTTGCATATCAAAGAGAGAAAACCAAATTGTAAGCAAATATAGTTTATTTCGAGATCTTTACAGAGAGAAAAACCGTAAAAAGAGAAATTACTAGTGTTATTTAACTTCAAATAATTGAACTGAAGTTCACATCTTCAAAAATCATGATTTTTTGATAAAATATTTGCCATATATTTAAAAGTGAATGAAGCACATTCTATATAACACTGAATGTCTGAAGCAGGACATACTTCCATAGCAATTGAAAGAGAAAGGCATTGAATGACAATGAGCCAGAAATTATACATAAACTATATAACACATAATAAAATTTATAAAACATTAATAAATAATAGATATAATCTCCTGAATAATAATATATTCCTTATTGTCTTAAAATACACATCTTCATAATATTACATACGTACTAGTTTATCAAACGGCGGGACAACCCATTGCTAGATGGAATAGATGAATAGCATCAGTTAATTAACACACATTCTTCAAGTCCCCCCCCATTTTTTTCCCAACATATACAATCCGTAAAATATGTAACAAATACCTGATAAAACAGTAAGCAAATAAGTATTTTTCGAAAATTTGCTTTGAATATCGGAAACAGCCAACAAAATTGTATAAAACAATAATTTATACACACGAGAATAATAAAAGAATGTTAATTTAAAAAGTTATTTTACATTAGATGACAGATAATATCTAATACAAAATGATAGAGATATTATAGACATAATATATGAACATAACACCTCTCCATTCGGTAATGCATATGTAAATCAGTTAAGATTACACTCGACAGTTATATTTTTCAGTGGTGACAGACGATTGGAGTAAAGTTTCCCAAAACTACTAAATAAATAACCGGTTATTTGTGTTTATGTTTACTCCCAGGCAATCTTGTATCCTAAAAAATAAAATATATCCCACCAACAATATTTTCTTAATTAAAATGAAATGAATTAAAAAGTGAAGCTAAAAATAAAGCGGCTTTGCAATTAGTGTAAATACTCTGATAGAACAGAGCACATATTGAGTATTTGTATTATGACTTGACATTTAATCAAAATCTGTCAACATAAATGTAGCAAAAAGGGAATATTAACACTTCATTTTTTATTTCTTTAACTTTGGTTAAGCAATGTCATAAAAATGAGTGTTTTACACTGAAAGATTAATAAAAAGATTGTAAAAATGCAGTAAATGTTGAGTGTAAATGAACCTTAAAACAAATAAAATAACTCATTAAAACACACTGATGATATTACTGTGTGCAAAATTACATAAACACACCATAATATCACGTCCCTCCCATTCCAAATGTCTAAACACATCAGAAACCAAAAGAAGAAAAAGGTGATGCGGTGACCAGATATGTGGAAGACGTGAATGTGTGCATAAAGTGAACGCCAGTAAAATTTAATAGGAAAACTGAACAAGACAACAACCTGGAAAGATTGCTAATCTGAGCTGTCGGAAACGTGCGAGAAAATCCCGAAAAAAACGCCCACATATAGGGTCTCCACCGACAACC
This sequence comes from Gryllus bimaculatus, assembly GCA_017312745.1. Classification (NCBI taxonomy): domain Eukaryota; kingdom Metazoa; phylum Arthropoda; class Insecta; order Orthoptera; family Gryllidae; genus Gryllus; species Gryllus bimaculatus. The sequence continues at coordinate 5,621,336 of BOPP01000070.1, read as the reverse complement.
AAATCTACATGTGGCGGGACCGGAATTGCGGGGAGCTCCAGTAGTGCTTAAAAACGGAGCCCGTCATCTCTACTGAGTTTGTGGCCCTCCTATATCATTTCCATAACCCTCTTCATGATCAACGAGGCCTACCCCGGTCTTCGTGTTTTATGTGCGGGTTTTCGCTGTAAGAACGAAAGTGGCGCGTTATTTCCGCTGTGTCGTGCCATAGGTCATTGTCTGGTTTTCAGTAGACTAAAATTGTCAATTTTCGATGTGTCCCGTGTCTATACTCTCTTCTACCGTTGCGCTCCTGTGTTTGCCCAGATAAACTAGACCACACAGCAGAGACCATGGGATTCCAACACACCGCATCTTGAGGGTTCTAGACGATCCTTTACCTGTACTAGCTCTCCCATATTGTTGCGAGCGTGAAACACGGGCGGATATCAGCTCTGCACATATAATTGCTACCGATCATTAGTCCGTGACGTCTCGTTTGCTGCACAGGCACAATCAGGACGCTGCGGGCGTTGAAGTTCGTTGCGTGAGTGCATTCGGTGTGGTGTAGAGTGAGCCTCCGATTAGCGCACAGCGGATCCGCTTATTAGTCATAGCCAGAGAGGTCTTCCTCAAACAGACATTCTCGCATCGCCAGGCGTTGTGTCACATATAGGGAGTCCCGGATAAGTGAGAGTGGAGAAAGGACACACCACGTTTTACGTTAGCTATGATTTGTGCTAACAAGAGCAAGTAAGCATTAACGCATTGTGTGGGTGTTGCAGGTTAAACAGATCACTAGGTGTCTCAGGCGCTAACTAGGTCACACTTACTACGCTCCAAGAAAATTAGCTGCCCAGTTTCTCTGGTTCCCATTGTAAAAGTTGATGCGAGAGGGTCTGATTAGGTTCATGAGTGCGACCAGAAAGTACTGAAGTCAGGGGCCAAGTACGAATGTATCGTTCGACGTAACCAGCCATAGCGATGTTTTAGGGCGCGTTTTCTAGAGCCTGCTCTTCAAAAAGCTCCCATGAATACTTCGCGACGACCGGGGACAAGCGGTGAGCCATAAGCCGGGCCTCATGTCGACCATAAAAACTCTCATCAGTATTGCCTGAGTAGAGGTGATCAAAGGCAGATCTCAAGTAAGCTGGTCCCACTCCCATCCTCGAAGCTGACTTTTAGCGTAGGCGACTGCCGAACATCGGATAGCCGGCCACTTTTCTGGCACCCCCTATGTGACATTGAAAAAAAAAGTAACATCACCGAAAGCTACCAGGAAATCATCAGGTGAAGTCTATTCTAGAGAGCGGAAATGAGTTCGATAAAGTTTGTGATTAAATATAGTTGAAGACGAGGACGGCAAATGTTGGCAAGATGGTTCAGTTTGTATTAGCACACAGAAAAATACTATAAAGATTTGTGCATGCATCATCTATCGAACGTAAAGAATCTTCCGTCTTGTTGATGTTGCGAGTCATTAGATGGCGTATGCGGTTAGTTGTCGTATCATATAATTTTCCACCTATCTTAAGTCACTAATGGAAATGAGGCCTCATTTATGCTGGACAATGACTTGTTTGCCTCCACCTTACGTTATGGGTTGTGCGTCCAGATTCTGATAAGTGTCATGGTCACTGAGTTCAGTTGGTCCATCTTGACAAAGAAAATTGACTATTCAACCAACTTTCCAATGATTACAGTTGTGTTTCCTTTATTCTGCTTGGGCAAAGACCTTCATTTGCTGCCTATTTCTTTGGATGTGTTTAATGCCAATCTTCATCCACGAGATATTACCAAGTGGGTATTTGAGCGCGCCTAGATCAGAAATTGCGCTCGAAAATTTTATCCCGTCGTACAAAAATACGTCATCAGCAAAGATCTTTCCGGTACCTACGCACATGTCTTTCCAGCGGCGATACGTTCATCGGTATGGCTTGGTTTTTTGCTACGGCGAAATTGAGTCCCTCGAGAGAGAGATACATGTTGTCAGGTCTAATAGTTTCGCTGTCAGTGACTGCACAGTTGATTACTTCTTCGACTTGGTTCCGTTCACGAGCACATTTTGCTGAGAGTAGAGTGAATTTTCATCACATGACGGACTTCTCGCTATAAATCTAAACAGCGTTGGATGAACGAATAGATCTATGTCCCTATGTCTTCAGGCCCGCAAGTTGCTGATATTCAGGGCAATCTGAAAGATTCCTGCCCGCTCAATAGTCGCGATATCCGATCCTGTATGATGGATGCCTCTAGTAGTAATGTTCGCTGTAAGCCGGAAGTCCGTAGATCCGCCTCTGTTACTTGATTGTGATGGAATATGAGAAATTTGGTAATAAGACTTAACATACGTCCAGGCAACGTCAAAAGTGAAAGCGACGTTAGACAGAGTTCCTCTCGCAGCAATTCCCCAGTGGCTGAATTCTTCTGTGATTAAACATTTACCCACTCCCCGTAGAGTTCGTTGTATGCGTCCGTAGGCATTCCGCTCCGAGTCAATTTACCATTCTTGCGCTATCCGCGAGAGCAATCGCGGTCCAATGGTGCTTGAAGTTTCGCCATCTTGCTGGTGCCTTCTTCAGAGCCTATACTGTTGCCAAGAGGTTGGCGTGTCTCACAGGAACAGGCTACGTTTCTCAGCGGCTTTTCTCTTGATCATTGCCTCAGAAAAATTTCATTTCATATTGTCATCATAACATCATCCTTTAAGTTCAGTTTTTACATTTTGTTTATAATACTCTTTTACTTGAATTCAATATACCCTTTTGTTGAAACTCTTCTAGTGTTTAGACAACCTGTGTAATTAAATCGTAAATAAAATAAACTAACATAAAAAATACTAGAATTAATAAACTATTAGGAGAAGATAGCTCAAACTATTTCTACACTAGCAAGAGCCTGGAGCCAGTGTCAGTAGAACTGCGAACAACCATCCACCTCCAGGGGGCAAAGGGGAGTGGCGGCCAGCAGCCAAACAGCCTATTCTGGAATGACCAGTTGCTGCAGCAGAGTATGAAGTTTGGGCAGTTTTCAGCCAATGTTGAACAGCATCATCAGTAGTTCTAAATTCAAATAACACCCACGATCTAAAGCTGGCTTCTACTCACTTGCAAGGAAGAATGGGCGCATGAAAATATATTTCGCAAGAAAAGTTAGCCAATTAAAACAAGGCAATAAATATTCTGATGTTGCAGAATACACTTGAGCTAGATATTATCCATCGAGGTTCTTAATGCAACCCGTTGTGTTTCCACCCTCGAAAGATTATTCCGGTTGTTGCTGGGACTAGAATTGGATTGAAGTATGAGCAAGATATTGCTTGGAAGAAGCAAATGACCGCGGTCACTTTGCCGCAAGGAAATACGACGGATACGACTATTACGTAAAAAAATTCCATTTTAATATTACAATGAGACGTGTGAAAAAAGGTATTAACGACAATAAAAAGTTAGTAATAAATATTCACTTCTTAAAGGTTAATGATCAAACGTTTTCAAATTTTTATTCACCCATTAGATACCTCCTGAATGTTTCATTAAAATATTATTATTGCGATATTACCGTTAAAAATTAAGATATAAATCTAATTTAAAAATAAATATTTAAGATTTCCACTCTATAGTACATCAGTTGTGGAATATAATTGATATATTTCTTAAAACTTTACCAATCAGATAAGCACATTTATTTATTCAAACATAATATAATCACTTGCTCTCACGAGTTAATCTCAATCACCGCAATACTCATTTTTGTTTATGAGAAAAGTAATTTAAACCAATTTCTTACCTAATGCGCCATCAACACCCCCCTTTTCCTTCCTTCATAAAAAGTCAAGTCAACACTGTCCTAACAAGTCGTTGCGTGTTATATTTCAAATCGTCATCTTCACTTTTAGCAAACAATAAGTTCGACTGCTAAGGATTCTTCTAGCCTCTCCCACGGTTATGTCGAAGGATGAGGTATAAACCTCGCTTACTCTATGCGCACATTCTCACATCGCGCTACTCCCTTCACGAACACACGCCAACAAAAGCCTAATGTAAAAACCGATCGGCAATATCTTGCCGGAAAAGATTTGGCTCAGATCTCTGCAATAATATTGCCCCTCCGCTCTCAATGTAAAGATACCGCAAAAGCAGAAACAAATGAGGAAAGATATGCGGAAACGTATTGCTAATTTGTTAAGCGCAGCATAAATTGAATTTTACATTTTTTAAAGCATTAAGGAGAATCAATCATTAACATATTCCTGTATAATTCGAGTACAATAGTCACTTTAACACTAACGATTTTCTTTCACAAAAACAATATATTCACAATGCATCGTGAATTTATTTATGACACTAAGTGGATTACCATAATGATAGTATTGCCTTATTATGGGTATATCAAGCGTAGTATCATTTCAAACTTTATCAACTGATATGGATAACAACAGTTTATGTCTTCGTGGCAGTGAGGCATTGAATGTGCCAATTCATGTAAATAATCAAAGTAAAGTCTTGTTAAAAGTAGATGTTTACTCTTATGTTTCAGTAACAATCTTTTCTTTTTCTTTGAAAAATGAATGATAATGGTTTTAATGTAAAATGGTTTCAAGACACAAACTCATCATCACACAGAGCAAGACCAGTCTCTACAAATTTCATGAATCCGTTATCATCAAAGAAAAACTCCTCCAGCATTTTGCATAAACAATAACCCGTATAAGATATCTCATGAAACTACCCTTCCTTGCGACTAACAGATCTAAGAAAAACCTGTTAATGAACACTCACATCTTGCAAATCTGAACAAGAGCTCAGGCAAATCTTTGCTATGCCCTTATACCCCCTTCAGCGTCAAGCTCCAACATTGAGCACACTTACATACTATTGTTATTTTGAAAATGTGCACTCTACACCTAAATATGAATAAATTCTGGGGGAAATGCCCTGAAAAAGCCACTCCACATTTCATTATCCAAAAAAAGAATATGCGAAACAATGACCAGCAGTATAAGTAGAGGTCTTGCAAAAACACCTTGATTGACATAATACTAGGATTCTTCCTCTACAATGCATGCTCATATTGTAAATATCGGCTCTTCACAAAGAAATTCTCATGAAACTAAAACACTTTCACTTTTAAATTCTATGTACATAACTACAACACGCGTTCAAAAGGATCAACCGAGTTCCCCACATCTGAACTAACACTTATATATCATACTATAAAAGTACCCTAATAGATGATTCTACTTTAAACTATATACTAGGCAAAAAATGATATCAAAGGACATAAAACACAATTTTTCAAACAATTTACACAAGATAAATTTATAAGCAATATTTCCTGCATACTCTTTAATCAAACATACTGATTCACAATGATATAGAAGGAATATTCAAATTACATTCTCCCCATTAAAAAATAAAAATAAATAAGAATGTTCTTTATTCACATTAGACTTGCCTATCATTGTGAACTGTTTCAAATTTTAAGTGCAAAAGCGACCAAAAAGAACATTGCGCTCATTATACACATCCGGTTGAAAAGAAGAAGAAAAATTATATCTGCTGTCAAAAAACTACCTCCTCACCCAATGCAAGTTATATAATATAGAATGACTTACTATTGTTAAAATTTGATGGTAGTTGCAAACAGAAATGAATGTATATCTAATGTTCATAATTACGATAATAATTCATTATTAATTATTATTAATTAATTATTTATTATGATATTAATATTATATATATATTAATGTATTACTTATTATATATATATAGTTATGTAGCACATAAAAATATCATTGAAATAGTTAATATATAGATAGATACATATTCTCTCTATACTAATCTTAATCTAACCTGTAACAAAAGTATTGTATTTCTTATTCCAAATGATCCCCATCCTTGAATCAGGTTTGTTTCAGTTCTCCTGCATCCTTTGAGCAAATTGCTGAAGATGAGCCCTTTGTTTTCTCATTAAACTCTTCTGAATCAGTAAATTATTAAACTTCGCCTACTCATTTCGCTCTCTCCACCCAAGGCATCATATTGACTCGTCATACACAATTGTAATTGTATATATGTGACTCCATAAATATTATTATTATTATAATTAAATCACAATGCAACTAGTGCTAGAGAAATCCATTAGAGCACAAGTTCTCCAATGAAGCTTCTTATAGCATCCATAACAGTATGCTAATTGTATATTACTGCACTGTCCTAGATAAATGATCTTACAATTTTGCCATGTACATAATGACACTGACACTTTAGAGACCAATTACATTAAAGGCTTCAAATATATTAAACATGCAAAAAGTAGGAGAAACTTTCCTCTAATAGGCCTCCATTAATTTCACAACATAAAAAAGGCTTTATCTTTAAAGGCATTAAAGATACTGCTGACATTACTGTAATGCATAACACTACTTTGCTAGTGGCTTGACAATCTCTAGCAGAAAAGGGAAAGGTAAATATCTCAATTTTGCTTGATGAGTGAATACCATTGTCTACTCCTAAATGCCTAAATTTTCAATTATTGTTCTTACAGAAGTTAATGCACTTCAGTCTTAGCTTAAAAGATCACTTCAAAAAATGCTAGATGAAACGTGACAAAAAAGAAAGAAAGCATTAGCACCTTTTGCTTTCATACTATTATTGCACATTTACTCTTTCCACATGAGAATTTCTTTAGACATTCAGGGCTTGTCTCCACGGTAAGGAATCTGCAGACACCTACTCTATTTCCTGCATTTGTAATGTGCCACTTATTTGCATACATATTACAATTTCTTCAATGGGAACCATAAGCATACACAGCTGAGTGAACCTAGCTGTAAATCTGTTGCATAACCTTCTATTACAACTGACTCTGTACTATTCAACCCTGACTCCATGAGGATTAAGGATTAATGTATTTTTGATATTATGAGGGAAAAAAACCTTCATATTTTAGATATGCTTCATATTTTAGATAGCTTTCTGCATTGTAACTCTCATCTTTGCAAATAGATACATTTACTACAATTTCAGATACCTAATGAAAGCAAAATCAATAGGCTACTGGAAAATGTCATTTAGAAATTTCATATTGAAATACGTAATGATAAATTCATATGAGATTATAAACAAACCATTCAGAATTAAGAATATTAGCACTAATAACAGCTTTTTAAGGGCATAGCAATAATAATTATTGTTAGTTCAAAGAGAATATTTAACTAAAATAACTTAATGTTGATGCATGTTCTCAGATGTAAGCTTATTTATTATTATTGTCTACTTAAAAAATATAAGTATTTACATCTAAGAAAGAAAAAGCTTTAGTACACAGGATATGTCACTATCACGATGAGAAAAAATAAGTTTGTGACAATTTCCCAAGGAGACAAAAATTTAACATTTTGATTTGCCTGAAGAGAAAAAAAGAGAAAGCCAAGACTACAACAAAATACTGTTAACTTGCATGCAGAAGCAACTTCAAGAAACATTTTATCATTTTCACTTTAAAGAAACTTATGAAAGACGGAGAAAATGCTTAGAAAAAGACTGATAAACCATAACTACACTCACACTGCATCCATGCAGGTTCACCACTTGCAAGTTGGGACAATTTTTGGCTAGACACGCAACTGCCTTGTCTTGAAGTTGTAAGCAGCCTTTACAAATGAAGACACGAAGTTTAGGGCAGCCAAGTGCCAGCGCCTCTGCACCTGTATCAACCACATCAGACTTCCTCAAAACTGATTCATAATATCACAAACCCTATACATGTAGAGCATGTAGAAACTGCCTTCAGATATTAATTGTTGTCCAAGCCTTTGTTATTCACCGAGAAGTTTTAATATGTCAATTCAATTTTGGACCCACAGTAAGGTCAAAGCTCAAATATTAGTTTTGTCAATCTAAAGCATTTTAAATAAATTTCTCTTCCTTTGTCACAAGAGTTGTAATTAGTAAAAATGTATAAGATAGTTGGCTAAAAGAAATACAGATGAAAATTGATATATTAAAAAAATCTCTAATTATCTTGAAAAGAAGGAAAGCTTGTATTTGAGATTAGGCAATAAAATATGAAAACTTGTACTGCAAGAGTACTCAATTTTTAATTAATTAACAACTACATTACAATATATTAATGTTAATTATAGTTAATTAATTAACAAATATATAAATTAAATTAATCTTTTGACCATACCTGATTCTGTTATTTGATCGCACCATGAGATGTTCAGATGTGTAAGGTTTGGACAACCATCTGCCAGTGCTTTCAATGATATGTCAGTAATGGCAGAGCAAGAACCAAGGTCAAGGCGTTGTAGTTTCTGACAATATCTGCTCAATGCTTGACAAGTACTGTAAAAATATACAATAACATTTAGTGTACGGCACTATGGTTAAATAGAGCTTATATGGATAATCTTTAAATAATGAGAAAAGAATATCATATAATTATTCACAAATACAATTATTTCAAGGGTAGCCAGGAAAGTCTGAAATGTAAATTAACAAAAGAATGTGAATAATCTGAAGTATGGAAAGATAAGACAATGGGTTTTCTCTCCTTCAGGCATCCCCCAGCAGGTTCCTCTCTCACACAGAACAAACTTTAAGCTCATGACTAGTTTTCCAACATGTATGGTAATGAAATATAAGGGTGTGTGCAAGGGGAGAGGGAATAAAGATGAGGAAGGAAAGTTTGTGCATGGCCTGTTTGTTACAGTACTATTCTGGCTTTTGTCTGGTATTGAACTGAGAAACCATAGAAAATTAATAATCAAAGCAGTTGGCGCTAGAATTCTCCTTTAGAGAATGGTTGAATTCCACCAAGTTGTCTGGCTAGTGTGGAAAATCTGACATAGTTGGGACTTGAATCCTAAAACCTCCTGATCATTAACACTGCAGAAGCAACAATGTTGCCACCAAACTATTGCAGTCATTAGAAGAGGAGAGGGAAACAAAAGAAAAGACTGGTGTTTCATATAACCCTGTTCTACTTTCAAGTAATGACTTAGCACTGACATTGGATATCACCATTAAGGTAAGATTCGTTGCCTCATAATCAAGAGAAAAAATGCAAACCATATATTTCTAAAATATCTTCTTTCTTATTCTCTGCTCTTTTGATGAAACACCATGGTTCTCCCTTGATAAGTCAAACACGATTCTTCTTTAAAGGTTTTATTTAAGAAAAAAGTTTTTATGACAACCCGGCAGTGCAGAGATCGGGTGGTGTGTGAAACCTGAGTGCTATTCAATTCTGCAATTTGAAGCCCTATGAACTGAGCGCCTATACCTCTCACGATGCATATTCTCTAATTAAACTTTCTGAAGAATTATACAGTTGGGAATGATGATTTGCGGTGTTACCATGAAGTCAGTGTGTGGCCCTTAGTTGCAGTTGCTCAGCCAATGTTCCCGGTCTATCTTCTCCATCGAGCATATATCCATTTTGTCAGCCTTCGCGAAACTTACCAAACAAGTCTGAAGGCTCGAGTCATGAACTCATGGAATTTCTCAAAACTGCCCAGCGTGATAGGAGAGAGAATGAACGTAGTTGTTTTGATTGCTTTTTGCTGCATGCACTTGTACATCAAAGTAATGATTGGCACAAAGAAAGCAAACATTCCAAAGGTGAAAAATATTTCAAATGTCAAATATAATTTGTTATATATTGTTTAAACAATATGTACAAACTTAATAATTATAATATAAAACAATATCATAATATTTCATTCACCTTAAATTTCACATCTGAAGTGTAAAATAAGTTGGTAAGTGGATTAACTGGAGTTTTTAAGCTAAATAAAGCCATTTTGCAAAGTTTTGTTATATGTTATTGCATGTTTTGATGTTTTTACTGCAGGTTTTAGAGAGTTTTATTGCAAAAAAAATCCAGTCTTTAATTAGCAATAAAAATAATGAAAAATAATCAAGATGTTTTGATCTCTGCTATTACTTTCCTGAAAATGGATCTGTATTTTTGAAAGTGTACATGGAAACCGGGTGATACATTATGATGTTTGGATATAAAGTAAAGAGTAGTTTGTTTTAGCACAATGCTCTAATTTCTTGTGTTATCCCAATATTGCTTTTGTGTTATATTTTTAATTTTTTACATTCTATTATTTATTAAATAATGTTGGCAGCAACAAGCCGTTATACACACATCTTACATAAGAAAGTGTTAATTATACACAGATAAAAGGAACAGTATATATATGTATATGTATATGTATATATATAGATAGATAGATAGATAGATAGATAGATAGATAGATAGATAGATAGATAGATAGATTATGTCTCAGTTCATATGTATCACTTGAAATTTGCGAAATTAGGAGTATCTAAACTATCCGTAAACATGATCAGAGTATCCTATTTAACATAGTCAGCTGGTAACGCAATCCGTACATTGATAACCCGATTGGCAATAAAATGCGATCTCTGTCCCGTCCTTGTTCTTTCTTTTCGTAGTTTCATCATGTGCCCATGTAGTCTGGAATCCATGGATCGTGTAAGGAGAGCATCAATATCTACCATAATTTCCTTTTTTCAAGACAAAAATACACGTTAAAGTGAAATGAAAGCTTTGAGAAAAATAAATTATATTTGTCATTTGTACCAGCAGTATTATAAACCAAGCCCCACGATTCCTGCAGCAAGTAGTCTGTAAATATTTATATTTCACCTTTAGTAAATAATCTACACGTGTGTACTATTTGATTCCCTTGCTCTACAATACTTCTCATTCCAACCCGCCTGACGTTCGTGCCGTCCAATCACGCGCCACGCCGTCCGACCACGCGCCACCAGACTTGACCCCTTCGCCTGCTAACTAGCGGCCTCCAATTGGCTGCTGCTTCAGCCAATAGTACTCGACCCAGACATGAATATACACCCCATATACACCTGACCATCACGGTGCATACCAGCCCTGAAGAAGACCACGGCAGGATGGTCGAAACGTCGGCAACACAGCCTTCGAAGCGGCGTCACCCGGACAGCCCAGATCACACATGTACAGCAGAGCAGTTTAACAAAGAGCTTCAGATTGGATTCACACATGCAGCATACTCCATGAGCACTTAACAGATTCCCAGAGGGGGAAGCACATATTAACAAACCAAAAATGCTGTGAAAAGGGTGAACTGAACACATTGTGTTTCATGAAGATATATTTATTAAAATCCTGTGTTGTTACCTGAAAAGCAATTATTCCTCTAGTGAGATAAGCAACTCTGGATGACATTGTTTGAAGTAATCCGAGACGCAGAAAGATTAAAATATAGCCTAAATTCGCATGAGGTGATCTCTTAATAGAAGTCAATATACAAAAAATTTGCCTATAGCTGTTTAGTCAGGTGGCCATTGAAAAGAGGAAGTATGTACACTTGTCATATAGGAGAAAACGGTCATTAATGGAGGTGAAAATTGAGGTGGCCGTTTGGGCACGTTTCACTGTAATGAAAAAGATTTTATGAAATATTAATTTTATTTCACAGCAATGAACATATTTTAGACTTGATGCATGCTCCCTGTAATCACGTAGTACTTAGTTTCAATAGAATCAGCACTTTGAGTGTGTGTGTTCTTAGTGGTTCACTATCATTTCATGTACTGATGGAGTCATTTATAATTACTGTTCTTTAATGGGAAATGATACTAATCAGAAATAGACAAAAACTAAATATAAATACCAATCTGCAATAAAAGGGTTTAAATTACAAAAGACTATCTGCAATAGTTATTATTTCAATTTTGTGTGTGAATATTTTCATAAAAAGTTATTTACACACTGATAGTCGTTAACTTGGAAATTGAATGCTACGATACCTGTCTGTTATCTTCTTGCAACCATTGAGATTCAAATCTTCTACATTCATACACAGTTGAGCGAATGTCTTCATAGATCCATCTGCTATTGACTGACAACCTCGTAAACTTAGTTTTCTTAAAAATCCACCACATCGTCTTGAAATATTTTCTATAACTGGACCCTAGAAGAAGGGAAATTATAAAATGAGAAGACTACTTCAAGAAAAGTGATGACTCTTTTACAAATAATTTAGTGACAAAGCAAAATAAAACTATAAAAAAAAGCAATATACTGGAAAAATTGCCATACTTTGGCTATCATACTTGCCACAGTTCACTTCTTGAAATTATAAGATTTGCTATTACACCTGTCTTCTCAAATTCAAAATTTCAAACATGAACTAAATTAAACAGAAAAGTGATTCAATCTGAATATTAAAGTATATCTCTGGACTTCAACAACTTTTTTACTAAATAATACATTTCATCAAAGTAAATTATCATAATACACTTCATTCATTCATCTCTTCATTCATCCTATATAATGGAGAGGCCTAATGAAAATGCAAGTTTCTAATATAAAAATGGTCAATTCAATTAAGTAAAAAAATGTGTCTGTCAGTATGAACATATATAAACCAGTGTTAACTGGAAAGCAAATTAAGTTTCTAAAAAAACGTAAACATTTTCCTAACTTTAAAAAAATATAAGGCTTTACTCACAAACTTTCCTTTATCCTAGAGAACTGGAACTTTGAATACACTCTATTGGGACCAAAAGGAATGGGAAAACTCCCAGGAAGCGACAAAAAAGTTTGATTTTTTTTTTGGAGACCCTACTGACTGGCCGTTAGTGGTCCATAAGCCCTTAAACAGTCATTTCAGATGATCTATTTTCTCCAAAATTGAAATGGATATTTTGATTTTTGGGTTTGACTTCACAAGCCCCAATGACATTTCCAAAATATTCTCAAAAATGGCTCAAAAATTTTTTGGTTTCAAGTTTTTCTTTGACAGAGCCAAAGGATGCTTCAAAGATGACAAATGTCTCATTTTCATTGAATTCATTCAATTTTTAAAAAATTATAAAAGTTCAAAACTTTTTTGGTGACATTTTTAAACTACAATTTTGAACAGACATACAATTTTGATAGAGATTTCTTTCTGGAAGAAATCTGTTCTTCAAAGTCATCTATAATAAGGTCATGTATAATTTTTCAAAAGTATGAGTAGTTTTCATGTAATTTTGCACGAAATATAAGCAATTTAAAAACTGTTCCATAAACTGTTCAAACTTTTTTCTTAAAAAACCAAGCAAACAACAAAAAGGGTGCAAAACTAGAATATTACAGATAGAGATTTTTCCCATAATTAAATATATTCTAAACAAATTATATCTTTAAATAAGGGCATATACAATTTTTTTAACAAGGAGTTTTTGCATAATGTTGGCATGAATTGAAGGCAATTTATAAAAAACAACTCCATTTTTTTTTCTAGAATAGAGCAAAATACGCTAATAAAACAGGTGCAAATTCCATTTTCATTCAAGTTACTGAATTTTTGAAAATTGCAAAATTACAAATAATGAAAGTATGTAATGTTATAGCACCACTAGTTTTAAATTTGAACATTTAGACTAACAAAAACAACCATTTTATTAATGGAATTCAGCTTTAAGAAAATCAATGATAATTCAAGATTAGAAATTCAACATACCAATAGAATGCACTAAACTCTATCAAAGGCACATAGCACAAATATTGTTAAAAACATGCAAATGAAAGAAGAGCATTTGTTGTCTCTTAACAATTTTCAGGAATGTTACTAAAAGAGTTATTACTTTTTGTGGTGTGGGGAAATTTTAAATAAGGGACCTTGCTTAATCACAATGGCTCAATGGTAACTTTTTCTTTTTTTTCCCCCTTCAAGTACACTGATACAAATATCACGACTTTCCATGGTTGAAGAGAGGTGATTCCTAATTATCACTTTTAAAGAAGTAATCCTCTCTAAAATAATTTTAATATATTATAAATGTAAAATCACTTTTCCTTTCAACATGGATCATTCAGTAAAATGTGAAAAGTATAGATGTACAACCACAATTCAAATGAGCTTACCTCAACATCCCTTTGAAAATCAAAGAGGTCAATTCGCTGCCAATTGCTGCCATCTAACGCAAGCACATTCCAAGCTTTTGAAACTTGAGCACAGCGACAAAGAGACACCACATCAAGATATGAAAATATTCTGAAACAATTATAGAAAAAAGATTTATTAGTACAAATTTATGAGACGCTAATTATGAAAATGTAAGAAGTAAATCTTTCCAATGTTAAATTATTACAATGACAACTGGCAAACCCTAAACACAAAGCTCATAACCTCAGTCAAATGAATTAATTGTAACATATTATAATAACAATGATAATAATAACAGTAATATTAAAAAGTATTATTACCGTTATTATTGTACTGCAATACAAAGCACTTTGGATGGTTCATTATCTCCTAGATTTGGGTAATGCCTAAGACCTAAAACCCCCAATGCATGTGCATTCTATTGTAGAACAGACCTCTCTGTGGCAGACATCCTCCTGCAGTATGAGAATTTTGATGGCAGTTGATGTACCTGGACAGACCTCTGAGGGGGAAATATATTACATGATTTGAGAGAAGTATCATCTAGTTTTTTTTTTTTGTTTTTTTCTATATCTTACTTTGCATCTACAAGCCAGTTTTCGAGTTTTTGGACGGGCAGTTCTCTGAACAGCTACGCCGCCAACTTGGGGACGACCAACGATATGTAGGTACAGAGTTTTTTCTCCAACGGGCAGGTAGAGCTAGCCAAAAATAAACGATGTAAAGAAAAATACATGTTTAAAGGTGCAGCTGGCTAACTGAGGAAGAGAGGAAGTATGGAATTCTGATCTGTTGAACTTATCAACTAGTATTTCGCTTTCTAGATATAGCGCGCCGTGACAAAGCATATTGACGGACCCGATCGGTCAGGGGCAGTGTTATTGGGCCACAATTAATTACTAGTATCCCTTTAAACTCTTGCTTCTCTCTGGCAAGATTCTAAACTGTACAAACTCATTACGATTACATTTACGCAGGCGCGCACGCAGGCAAGAGCAACAAGCGCACGCAGGCGAGAACACGTAGCAACAACTGTTGCCACTTCCACTATGACCGGGAGGTCCTACGGTTCGGGTCCCGATGGTGGGGGATTTGTCGACTCTAGCCAAATACCTAGTAGGTCCTTTTGGTGAAGTGGGAAAGTGCTGCACCTTGTGATTTCGCAAATAACGAGAACAGAGAGGTCTTTTATTATGCCGCTTCACGATACGAAAATAATGTAAAGGTTAGGTAATATAATATTGCAACTCGTACCAATAGTTCAGCAATCGCTTGAAGAACTCAACCAAACGAAGCGCAGGAGATTAAACCTTTATAATACGCAGTAGGAGATACTATTATTATCATCATCATTATATAAATAATAGTATATCAAATAATAATAATAATAATAATAATAATAATAATAATAATAATAACTGGAATAGCAATTTCTGATTTTGATTTTATATACCAAAATATATTGAAACGACTCTGAAAGACCATTCCCATTAAACGAACGGTTTTTCTAGGAATGGACACTGAAACCCGTAGAGTGCAGGTAAATTGTGCACCAATTAACAGACTCCCGACCACCAACCAGCCCCTTAGCATTTTTTTATTTACTCATTTTAAGAGATCACTTTCAGGATAATTGTTATTATACAGTACACAGAATTTTCAGTAGTTGAAATGAAAATTGGCGTCGTAAAAAGCATTCGGGCCACGAGTTCTGTGTCTCAGCTACTAGGAAATAGGATGGCGGAGGATCCGGGAATCGTGTAATAAACCGTGGCTACTAGTATGGTATCACAGCTTCTCGCTCCACTAGTTTCATTTCTTTTAATAAGAGTGTTCGAGTTGCGTCCGGAATCTGAGCCCAGCGCTCTCCCAAGACTCATTGCTTCAAGACTTCTTTTTATTTAATTGTGCGAGAAAAGCGAGGTTTTGCTCTCCTAAAATATAGAATATCATGCATAACCAAATGACATACTGAGTCTACACAAAATATTGATGTTCATTAGCGATAGACAACTTTTGGGAGCACTAAAACAAAAATAATTTAAACACATACAGTTAGTACTTTACTACGAGTAGAAATATTATTATTTTTAAATGCATTGAAAAAGATAGTAAATAATTCTAAAAAAAACATGTACGTCAAAGAGGCAAAATAAAACGTTGCCAAAATATTTAGTTTTTTACCATTCGTGCTCAAATACTAAAATCCTTTAATAAACATATGATATAATACGCACTTTAACAAACATCCCATATCCAGTAATAATAGACATTTTTTTGTAAAAAATTGGATTCGCGACTACCCTACTAAAAGACCACTTTTTCACAAGTCCAACAATACTCGCTCAATCCAGGTTTTGGACGAAAACGGGCGAGATATTGACAGTGTCCTTCAAACGTATAGGTGCAGGGACCTTACCAGAGGACTTACTTTTTTCCTTTAGATTTCGAGACACTTCCCTCTGTCGCAGAAACGTGACGTTTTCTTACTAACAAGAGGTTACAGAACATATTACTTTCTCACATTATTAGTAACTTTTGCAATTTTCGAAAATTTAGAGAGTTCAACGGGTAAGGAACCTGTGCCATTTTTGTAAGCATACTTTCCTCAAGAAAAAAAGAAAGAAAAGAATTGGCAACGTTGTTCGCATTTTAAAAAAAATGCCTTAGCTTCTTGCAAAAATTACTCCTATTATTTAGAAATTGTTTATGACCATATTAAGGATCTATCTTTAGAAAAGATTTCATTAGGGGAAAATATATGTGAAGCGATTTATGAATGTGAAGTACTCTCTAAAGCTGAAATATCCGTTTCTAATGAGTGACCACGACATCAGCTCCTTCGATTGGGCAAATTTTTATGCAAATCGTGCACATAGTTTAGATGACAACAGTTGATCACGGGAGAACGGGCGGGCAGACGTCAAAAGAGTAGCTTTTTCGGTGACAGACTCACTCCCAAACGTGGAGTGTGACAATAAAACAGAACCGAGAACGCAAATTTTTGCGGTATCAAGAATCAATAAAATTTGTTTTCGAAAAGCTCGGCATTTTTTCCTGCAGTATTGCAATACTTCTCTTCTACCTACTACTATTGCAATACCAACTCTGTACTGCGCACAAAAAATTAAGTAGGGGCGTTACAACTATATACTTCCTCGCATTATTTATCACTTTTCAATTTTCGGAAATTCGGAGAGTTCCATGAGAAAGATCAGCGCCATTCTTTTAAACGTCCCTCGTTCTATCCATGCAAAAAATTAAATATAAAATTTGGAACCATTTTAGAATAGTTAAAAAAAGCATTAACTTCAAACAGAAATTGCGCGAATACTGCTCGTTAAAAAATTCTACATGTCTTTTTTAAGATCTTATTTTCAAGAACAGATTTGATTTAAGATAAAAATCTATAATATTGTACTTTTCAACGAAAATGATACCCGCGTCATTCTTTCACACAAATATTTATTTCTTAATCTAATATATACATTTCAGTTGCCGTCTGGCTTAAGAGTAAATTCTATCCTACTATATTACTGCTATATGACCTATCTATACTACTGTTACTATTTATAATATGTGCATTGTTGGTTATTATTTACAATATGTAAGCCTAGTCGAATGGCTCTTCCGATCAGAATCTAGTTTTGAGTGTGTGTCCGGCATTAATCCTCTAGCATATTTTCATAAACTATTTCAACTCACTATCACTTACACTGCCACTCATTCATTGCTTTCACTTCACTGTCCCTGATTTTTCTTTCTCTTAAGACTTTTATCTTGTGGCCGTCTGCAACTTTTTTTAGTGCGTCACTACCCGCACACCATTCTCCCAGTGCCCCTACCACAAGTGGGAGCACTTCGGAGATGTGGTAACCGACGGTAATGAGGTGGACCCGGGTGGTTTCGAATTTTTGGCGTTTTTCTTATAACTTGCTATTAAGTCTGCCCTTTCGTGCGTCAGCCACCGCGAAGTCCACCACGGCAGGGTGACTGCTTCCCACCACTGCCTGATTCTCCCGGAGCACCTGCCACCCCGCTGCAATGGCTGCTTCTTCGTAAATGGCCCCGATGTTATGCCGGGCGTTCTATAGTGGTGACAGGTAGCGGCCAATGTTCTCGGATGCTTGTTGCCCATTGCTTCACGTACATTTCATTCTAAAGCTTTTGGTCACGTTACCTGAGCAGTAGTTGAGAGCTGGGGAGGCGTTGATTCTGGCCGGAAACAGGAACTTGTAGGTGGGAATTTTCATGTTCCGGCCAGACTGCAGGAAGTAAATAGTTTATTTTCCTAACCCCTTGGGAGCGCTTGCATATATGCCCTGGGCGGGCTGTTCTAGCCAACGCTGGGAGTGCGCCCTGTGGAAAGCGTCACGTAGGCGCCTCACCAATGATGACCGCTATCCTTGGCGCCCAGTGTCACTCTGCCCTCTCCTCCATTCCCCTCCTCCGAGTTGGTCCCCAGACTTCGTAACGGTATCCGAAGTCAAAATTTAATAATAATAAAAAATGGAGCCATATTTTACAAAATTTTGAGGTTTAAACAAAAATATTACCCAAAATCAAAATATCCGTTTCAAACTCGCACGGCCTAGAGATCGTTTAGATCAATCGAAGAATATTTTTACTTCTACAGACAACATAGAGTAATTAAACCCAGTTTATGAATAGAGCCCGGAAGTTTGGCAAAATGCATTTTTATTATTGTTACTATTTTATGACTTTTAACAATATTAACCACTTAATTGAACTTCTAACATAGTTTCAGTAGATTTTTATTTTGCCTTTTGGTCTATTTTATCTTCTGAGGCCTATTTTTGCCATTTTGTCTTATTTTTGCCTTTTCTATCTTTTACGTCATTATTTGGCATTTTTCTTCTCCTGGCACCGATCTCGATCATGTTGGATATACACTGCAAGCCTGGATAACACGAAGGTACGGTCGTGTTTTGTCTTTCTGTGAAAACGGGGGTTGTGTTAAAAATGACACCGTCAATATTTTTGATTTTTTCATTGATGCCGACAGGTTTTGTTCGCTAACGAGGAATTCCATCTTACTTTTAAGTATGGTCTTCGATTGCTTTTGAAGACAGCTCCTTCTGTATAAGATATACCCATCTCAGTGCTTACGATTACACAAGTGCGAAGAACGAAAAATTTACTCCCGTTTTCACTGTGCCATATCAAGATTCAATGAGGTTTTTGTCGAAAAGTCGTAGTTTTCCGGCGCACGATTTCAATACTTTCATTTCTTACGAACGTAAGGGCGAGAAAGTTAAAGGACACCACAATAGAATTTCGGAGAGAGTATCGCGAGTAAAACACATTTCATATCTATCATATACGATGGCGAAGAGGAATCAAGATTACAAAAAAAAAAACTTTCCTTATGCTTACTAATGTAAATTTTAGAGTTAGAATAAAAATGCGAATCGCCGTTCCGATGGCCGAGATCGCTAAGGCAGTAGTGCCGTAGCAATCTCGGACCGAAGGATCGCGAGTTCGAGTCCCGCCTCGGGCATGGTTGTATTGTGTTCGTCCCTTCATCTTCTATCATCATCTTATTGTGTCATACTCATACCGTTACACGCAATAGTGGTCGCTAATGACCTAGAAGTTGATGCGACCTTAAGTAACAAACATGTGAATCATTTTAATTATTAATTTTTTACAATGATTCCTTTTAAATCTGACTTTTTAATTTTTACATGCCTATTTGCTTCCCTATTTTAACTAGAATAATGGCATATTTTAGTAAAAATAAATGCCCGTTTGCCGCCCTATTTTAGGTAAATAAATGCCTGAACTTCTGGGCTCTAATTATGAGATTCTAAACTGAAGGCACTGTGATATTCCAGTCAAAGCAAAAGGCATACCGTTTCAACAATGTTGTGATAAATTGTCCAACACAGGAAAATATACTATTTCACATACCTCAATAGCAGCTCCTTTGGCAACTTCTTGTTGATTTGGGCTTCATCATCTGAGAAGACTCGAGTCAACTGAAGCAAAATAAAAGAAAGAAACTCAAATGATATAATGTTCTTTCATGATTAAATCACAAAATACTAGAAGCATTGTTAATCAACAGTACATGCATACCTCAATATATCATTTGATAGGGATACAAGGTGAGAACCACCAACTCTTCATGATTTTGCCAGAAATTGCAATTATAATAAGTATTATTTATCAATTAAATAATTAATATAATTGATCTATACACAAAGCATATTCACAACAGTAATTTATATTTATTTTAACAATTCATGAAATATTTAAATTTGAGGAAACAAATAGACACCCCATTCATGACGACGATTCTCACAAACATTAATGAAATAGACTATCAGTTTGGCAGCATTTACAAAATCCTTACATACACAATTACTACATACAAACATAAACTGTCACACCATTCATTACTGAACGTCTACAGCATGCAATGACACAATGCAGTAATTATCAAGTAGCTTCCTTTACAGCAATGACACATCAGTTCACGTAGAGCACACAAATCCAACAGCAAAGTCCTTTATCTCAGTTTGCAAGCTCCTTACTATGTCATACGTTAACTTCAGCCTCATGCATTGCCAACTTTTGAATCCATAACATTGTTGCACACTTTAAAATTTATAATATTTTCTATGCAACTGAAACTGTAAACATAATGCCTTTTATTTAATTTGAGAATACACTTTTATAGATTATGAAAAGTCTTTCAGAATCTGCACAGTTTATCGAATTAAAAATACACTGCAGTTTTCAACATTAAAGAATTAATGTTAGAACATTTCCTAAGACGGAGAATATGTTAAAGAGTTATATTCCTAATGGCTCTGTAATACTTATTTTCTAGAGGTTTCTTATAGTTAATTAAGTTTATATTAATACATTTTCCAGAAGCTTAATATTAATGTTGCCTTAAAACGCTGACCACACACAATTCCTTCATGTAGCCAAGTGAAATAAATAAATAAATCTTGTACGTCTCACATTTCTGAATTGAATTCAAGAATAACAGTACACTTACTTCACAAGGTTGTTCCAGTCCAGAGTGAAAGATAGTATTTTTGTAGATATGCTGATATAGACATTTAAATACAGTACTGTTCATAAGTTGACAAGTACCTCTCCACGAAGCAAATAAGATTTTTCTTCTGATGGCTTTATTAGTTCATATTACCCAGAATTGCCTTCCAAGGATGATATATCCCGGTGACTGATTGAAGGAAGATCAGGGGTCTGACACACAACCCTGGGGGGAAAGAAGGTGAATGAAAGAAGGATTATTAAATTTTGGCAGAAAGAGAGGTGGGGATATTGGAAACATACCAATAACATGTTTTATATTATGCATCACATGCTTCCTGAAAGAGTGACTTTAGGGACACACTGGAGGGGACAAATATTAGGCTAGTGGCCAGTGGTTGCCATGTCACATGAAGAAATCGAATTTAGCTTCTCTGGTATTTGTTATTATATATGTATATGGTTTAAACACACTACCTTTTATAATTCAACAGCGTGTGTATTGAAGGTCCATTGTGTTCCCAAGAACTCGCATATACATGCCCGCAGCCCACACATATGGGCATCTTCCAATTCTCTGTCACGGGAGAAGGGAGCTTGGCCTTATTCAAAGTTGTCTTTCACTGATGGTCATATTTTTATTATATTTTATATTATTTCTTCATTTATTTTTTTACAAAATGATTTTGTACAATGATACATGTTTTTCATAATAAACCAGAAATTTTGGTTTATTTTACAAATTCAGGGTAGATTTACTTGAATTTGAGAGTGTCTCTAGAACATACTGTGTCTTGGCTCTATTTTTCAAAGTTGAACATCAAAAGTGTGCCAGAGAAACTTGTGGGGCTCAGAGGAACAGCAATGCTTAGTGAATTTTTCACTTCAAGAGATAATTTAATTCAAGGTTTAACCAGAAATTTAAAAAATTATTGACATTATTAAAACGATTCATCAGAATTTACTTAAAGGTTATATTTTTGGTTATCTTTTTGTGTAATTATCATTTTGCAAATACTATTTTCTGATTTAAAAATATTTAATTTTTTGAAGATTAATACACACAGCGCACAATGTAAGAGGAAAAGTAGTAAAAGTGACGAAACTGATATTCTGCAAACATTCAGAGCAATGATGACTGCATTAAATTATGATCAAATGAATCCATGATATAAAGGTTGATGTAAAGATAGAGAAAATACTTTGCTTTAATAAATAAGATATTTTATTATTTGAATGTATTATATATTTGAACTATCTTGCCTACTGCCTATTAATGTGGTGATGAAAAAGTATTGTAATGCTGCAGCGGAACTTGGTGATTTTTCGTTGACATTTATTTAATGGAACAAAGATATCGAGATTGTTGGGACAAAACTTGCAGATTACTGCTGTTCTGTAGGTAGAGATGCTCCGGAACTCACAAGAGGGAAGTCAAAAGACTGCGACCTCATGAAGCAACCAAATAATTCTCTTTAAACCCAACAATCATGTGTTTTCCCCTCAATTTAGAACTCTTTATATGTAACTGTCATTTAAAAATATTCAAGTGAACGTTGAATGTTGTTGGCATATATAAAACGTATAGCTTTCCCTTAATCTCTTAATATTACATATTTCCATCAATTGGATATCATAGAAACAAGAGCTAACAACATTTTTCTTTATCATATTCATTTTTTTTCCAACCCAAAGTTGGTAATATTTGACTCATAAAGTAAAGGAAACATTCAAAAACCTTTTTTTAATTTTATTTTTTAAATTTTGTTAGTCAGTGTAATCAATCATTTCGGTTGAACTCTCGGGAGTTTGGGACATTGCAAAAATTACAATGTAATGGCAGCACGATTGTACTGTTTTAGTAATATCAAGTTTTTCTTAGATCAGTGTTTTTATGTTCTGCTCAGGAATAACAAAATTGGGGTCACAATATTGAAAACTGATAACTTAATTGATAAATAATGAACTGTTCCATATGCATAACCTTTTTTGTGTTAATCATCTTCATCAACGCTAAATAAAATAAGTTCTTCATAACTACTGTCTTCAGCAACCAACTCTCATTCAGCATGCATCCCATTTTAGACTGCTTGCATGATATGATTTCTATTTGTTTTTCGATGCTTTTCTTTTCTGTTGTTCTTGGAAGGGACAGAAAGATTGGATAAGTTGTCACAGAAATCATTATGGCAGGGAGTAACATACTTTCGTAAACACTGAAGGTTCTTCCACTTCATATACTTAAAAGATATTGGCTCAGAGTAAAATTATTTAAGTCCACAAGTGCTGGCTGGTCTTCCAAGTTACACCTTTTCGAGAATGTCCAGTAAATCCTAATGAATTCTTCATTCAGAGAAAACATGAATAGTATTGTCAGAGAATTTCATTTCTCTCCTCTTTAATTACCTTACTCTCGCCATCCCTATTTATTACATTAATATTACATGTAATATTCTAAACTTACCACAACTGTCAAGAGAATAGGTGTTTATTTCTTTTTCTCATTGTCTGAATGATGCGTGCTTTAGTAATCAACAAAACACAACTGGAAAACAAGCACTTAGACAACCTTTCCTCCATCACAAACAATTAAACTTTCAGTCACTAGGTGTTAGCGGTCATAGTAGGCAGTGCTTGGAATGTTTTGAAATATTAGTTAATGCTCATAAATTGTAAGCCAAAGGTGGGAGGAGTATAAGCATATGCCCGAGATGTCCTCAGGGGAAGCGAAAACAGTCGACAAACGGAATGTAATTTTTTAAATAAAGACTATCTCTACATTGGTCGTTTGAGAACCTGCAGGGGGGACCGACGGCGGTGGTGGTCATGTTTTGTTGGAGACCGGAAACGACCATCTGTACCCTGAGTTTCTCAGCGTCAAGTACGTCGTTAGTGCCAACGTGGACGCAGATAGAAGTTGGTGCTAAGCCCCGGGTCGTATGGACTTAAGCCCGGGCGGCCTTTCTACCCACCGCCGACTGCAGGGAAGGATTGAGACACGGGTGATAAAACTCCCTTATGAAGACATCGGATGGAAATTGAAATCTCCCGCCACTTAACCCCCGGCGAGCCGGCGAATTTCAAGCGACACTCACGTCGTAAGTGCTGTGTACGCAGCTGTGGGAAGCAGATTCCGGACCTCGTCGTCAACGGGCTACCAGCCAAAAGGTGGAGATCGGAAGCTCCGAAAAACGGTTAGACAAAAGCAGTTCGCTGCATCGTCGATAATACAAGGGTGAGTACCCGTCCTCTGGTGTAATTGAATACACGCATCCGGTCTCCACAATACTGATGAACCCGCATCCACAGGGCTTCTTGTGTAGTCGCAAGCCCAGGAATACTTGGGCAGACGCTGGGAGGTCGCGCGCAGGGGTCTTCAGCGATATCCGGGTCTGACGCAACCGCACGCCTCATAACCTCCGGCAGACCGAAGCTGTCAGCAGTAGAGCACTGAGTAGGATGGCATTACAACACACACACACACAACATGAGGCACTACGGAAACGGCTCATACGTGTCCTTCATCGAACATCCTCAAGATATTATCACGTACTTAAGGTCTCTTTAACTCTGACCTCTGATTTCTTGATTTGTGCCATGGAATTTTTTGAATTTCTTGGCTCTTATTATTTGGAATGATCTCACATTACACACAGAAAAGAAGAAAAAAATTAGAAATCATACGAAACAAAATGTTTTGAAATGATATGCCATCACAAAAAAATTATACGGTTTCTGAATTTCAAAGTAGAAAATTGATAACTACTCTAAACAAATCATTATATTGATTCATTCACTGAATGTTTACTTCAAGGATTCATTACCTCTCTATTTCATGGAGCGGTCAATATATACGAAGTATTCAATGAATTATCTGAGGTAATGACAAAGAATGTCGGTACCGTCCGGAGCTCCACCTTGGAGCGAATGGAATTAAGAACTTAGATTTAAAACCAGTTAAGTTAAACATAAACGAACATACTGCAGAAATATAATCCTTTTGCAATTTACCAACACACGATTGCAAGAAAACGAATTTTTGTGTTCCCTCATCGTCAGAACTCATTCATTAGCGTCGCGACCCCATTCCTTCACAGTACTCGCTAACTTCTCCCACCCTCTTCCATTTCTTGCTTCTCTTGGGGATTGCGAAAGAAAAAGTTTAGTTGTCTTCTTTGTTGCGTTCGTTAATATTAAAAACGATAATTTTGAGAGTTCTTTAGATTTAACATCGACCAAGCCCTACTTATTATCAAATTCGGCTAGGATCCATAACTGTAATTGTAAACTCAGATGCACTCGCAATCTAAAGAAAAAATATCAGTAAAGAAATTTGATTTTAAAGTCTATAATTTTTCATAGGAAAACACTGCTATTCTTTTACAAATACAACTACAATCAAGGGCTATCAATACCGACTAAGTCCAGCCCCTTAGTTTCAAGTACAATACCTTGGTCCAAAACACAACGCCCAATCTCTGAAACTTGAAAACAGGTCAAGTATACTAAGACTTCTAGACACACAGTATACAAAGATTTCTAAACACATTATATGTTGAAAGGCAACTTGGGCGTCTAAGATGTAGACACTTTGAGGGGGACATCAAAAGTGTCCCTCCACGTAATTTTAGTTTGTTTCACCATTTTTTAATTGATTCATTGGCTCATGAGGTACGCGGTATACGAAAACATGTCCATGAATATATCGCAGCTGTCATGTATCTTCAACAATTTCTAACGGCCTCGCGATTGTAATGTTAAATTTGAGCACCTGGAGCAACATAAAATATTTTTCTGTTGCACTTCTTACTTGCGATTTAAGGATAAGTCAAAATAGTTATTTATGAAAGAAGTGGTAAAATTTCTGATGGGTGAACTTTAGTTCCGTAATAAAACTCTGACAGCTTAGAAAATGACGGTAGCTGCAATGTCGATGTCGAGGCTAGTGGTGGGGCAAGCAATATGCTTATTGGTCTTCTTCGTTAGATCTGAAAATGTAGGCGAGCGGGATCCCTAGATCAACCACATGGTTCAGGAGAAACTTCATATTAATTCCACAAGTATGTTTACTTTTCCACCATGTTATGTATTTCCGTAGTAAAGAGATACAATTATGATGCTGAGGCAAAATCAGGGGGTGTTTCGACAGAAATACTCGTATTCTGGAGAACTGATAACAAAATAGTGGATAAATTGTGTTCCACTAACTAGTAAATTACTTGATCTAACATGTGATTTAGTCAGAATCCTCGTTTTAAGGGTTCTTGATACAGCAAAATTGATTGCAAAACGTCTGTGGTCAATGCTGGCGCCTAAACCGTTCAGATTATTTTCTCCAAATTTAGATTCTCGCATCGATCTCTCCACACTGGAGGTGATGCGAATTTGAAACGGATATTTTGATTTTTTTGGGTTGCTTGTCATGAAACTTCAATACTTTCTTATCAAAAAGGGCTCCAAATGTTTTATTAAACTTTTTCCTCTGAAGGACGATTCAAAAATGACGCAATTATTCAATTTTTCAAAATTGATTCGGCAATTTTTAATCAATTCTTTTATTAAAAAAACTTCTGTTTCTCTTCAATACCCCCCCCCGGACTTAGTAAAGAACGCTAAAGAAAATGGTGCTGGTCCCATTCTCGGTAAACTCTCCGTATCTTCTTAAATTGCAAAATAATTGAGAAAAGTACAATAATGTGTTGAGGCTGCGAAATATTGCTTAGATGAATTGGGAGAGATTAGCAGAAACTGAAACGAACATCCATTTTTCTATCAATCAGACGAGAGCGTTCTGGAAAAGAAACGACACATAATTGACAAAGATTACTTTGCCGAAAGAATCAATGAGTATTGAAGAGATTGTCATTATTACCTCCGTCTGGAGGAAAATAAACGTTTTCTTTACGAGTTTCACGCTTGGTGGCTACGCTCGCCGCGCTTTGGCGTTTGAGGTCGTAGACTACAGAAATGTGCTAGGAATTGCTTGGCAGCGCGCCGAATCAAACTGTCAATGCGCCCAACACACTTCACCCAGCTTCCGTACACGATGTCTACGAAACTGCTCGCGACTGGTTTTCATGACAATGCGAGATCGTCGCGTCCAATGTAGAAAAAATTGGATTCCGAGAAATCTGACAATGATCTCATCTTTCGTGGCGGCCGTCCAGGAGGTGACGCAAGTGGGACTACGGGTGACTCTTCGAAACTAATAGAAAGCAGTTGACAATCGATTGAAAAAAACTTTACACGAAAGAAATTAGTATTTGGTCAACTGGGAAGGAATTCGCGCGGCCTTTTTGAGCAATATTAGACCATCACCGAGGCGGGAAGTTTGAAATGTATGATCTTTACTTTAAATTCCTTCAAAGAGCAGCGAAACGGAGCTATTTGAAGGGTACGCCAAATTTGGTTTAATTTGGCGGTCAATGCTAACAAATGATAATTTTTTCGTTATTGAAATCTGTTCTACAAAAATAATCTTTAGGAAATATTGCGTACATTAAAAAAACAATATTTCGTGTAATTTTTGCTTGAAATTACTGGAATTTATTTTCGAAAAATCTTCAATTTTATTTCTTGGCTATAGCAAATGATTAAAAATGGGCGCAGGTGTAGTTTTCGTTGAAGTTCCCGAATTTTGGAAAATTGGAAAAGTTAGAAAGAATGTCTTGTAGCACCACTAGTTTTGTTTTTGAGACTAAAAGGAAAATAATATCGATTTTAACAATATTTAATTATATTACCAATTTTGCTGTGTAATTCTAAAAGACTAAACACGCCTTTAACAACTATTGTACCTTAGCTTCTGGATCAATGCCAGCCATCTCGATCAGATTTTTCGTTGTTTCCGCTGATCCTTTGAGAAAATGCCGAGATGTCCCCTTGTTTCATTTCTCAGCACAAATGAAGATCACTATCTCTGCACGAACTCTCTCTCTCTCTCTTTGTGCAGAATATAGTTATTGAAATAGTCGAACCGTGTTGTTGCGGCAGGAAGTAGCTTCTGACACGAAAGGCTCGAACGGGACAATTATCTGTACTTGATTTGCCTTTGCAAATAGCTTTTGTTATTCATGAGGGAATATTTTCCTATTAATTTTTGCCAAAAATCGCTCGTTGCTACTTGTAGTCTTAATTCAACTTATGTGCGAATGGATGGGGATCCCAGAGCTCCAGAAAATGTGCCACATTTCTCTTATCTTCATAGAACGTCACAGTTTTCACCGTTTTCTACGTTGAATAAATAAAGGGCGGAATTCGACAATATCGCAATTTGATAAACGGGGGAACGTCAACGTCAGGCAAAAATAGGCAAACCAGTTTGTGGAAACTTTCTTAGAAAGAATTATATACCAGTATATATATATATATATATATA
>BOPP01000070.1:5516337-5592961 GCA_017312745.1 Gryllus bimaculatus | reverse complement strand
TATATATATATATAAATATAATCAGTGAAATCTTGGGCTGAAGAGCTGTGTTTAAGTAGCACAACATGATAGGCAGTTTAAACCGTAACCGACGAAGATATAAGTGAATCACTCGGCCAATAATGGTCCGAATTTACCCAATATCGCAGGAATTGAACTGCGCTAACCAGTTCAAGTAATAAGAACGATCAGCGGCTGTTGACATCAGTTATAGTAAGTGAAACAAAATTCTACCCGACCACTTGAACTTCTTACTCAATAGTACGATTGTTCCAAGCACCTTGGCGTAAGACAAACGAGACACAGAAGCTCTGTTCAAGTCCTTACTACAAAAGCGCTTCTCTCGTAGGATCACAAGAGACGAAAGATGAAACATATTCTGAACGCTTAAATGAAGCGACGATCTGGCTCCTGAAAATTGCTACTGTTGTCACAAAGCGGGGAAAACGCTTAAGACGCATTAATTAGCAAGGATATACTGGAAACGTCTTTCGACTCAATAGGAATTTATGACACAAGGACCAAGTAAATAAACACATCCACGACCGTCTATGCGAATTACTTCGTGGTCTCTTTCAAGTTCTTTTGCCATATCCTCCAAACCCAACATCGCACTGTGAGATTTTTCTCGATCTCCTCTTGAAACCACAGCTATGTGGCGTAAAACAGATAACATGATTGTCATTTTATAAGTTGTGGTAAATTGCTCTCAATTACTTTCAGAAGTGATTCCAACATCTATACGAAAATTGGCAGAAATTCAAAGCTGTCTACAGAACTTTTAAGAGAAAATGTGAATCTGTGTGTCTGAAAAAGTTTGCACAAGGATGTAACTAAAACATAGTTACCGAACTTAATGGTTGTAGTACTAGTTTTTATCTATGGTATATTGAGAAAACAAATACAATGATGCTTCCTTGTTTATTCTTAAAAATTGTTTTGCAAAAAATGAGTTAAACAAATTCGTTTGTGTTTGATTCTTATGTATGCTGAGTGATCTTTGCCCACCGATTCACTGGCACATACAATTTTAGGTTACGATGAAATCGAAACCAAATATTTTCAGTGATATTTTAAAAAATAGAATAAGCTGAAATACAGTTACGCAATGCAAAAGGTGAATCAACATATGAACAAAGTGGAGTATACAGAATAATAAAGAAACTTGCAAAAATTGATTTTCTTGAATTGTCAGCCAAGTCATTGCTGTATACACTTCTGTGATACATAAATCACCGATTTTGCACAATTTACATTTAACTGTAACAGAAGTGTCCGTAACATAGGACCCAGAAAGAAATACGTGATAAGCAGTAAAAAATGAAACAAATTGACCAAAATTACCTTGTGAATATTAATATTATACTTTTATTAAATATTTCGAATTATATTAAATTAACTAGGTGCATAACTTATGATCCAAATTTATGAAGCCAAATGGACCATACACTACCTTCAATTTTCAACACTAGCTATTAAACTTCAGACTGAAATAATACTGTACCAACTACAATAGCTCGGACCTTACAGTGCAACAAAGACCATCTGACCTATGTATGTTATAGTGAAAGTGGATGGTTGTGGAAGATATACTCTTGCTAGTGTGTATGCCGCTACTGATCAGTGGAAGTGGAACAAAATATTAATGTGCATCCACTAGCAAAGATGTACCATCACTGGCTCCCGACAGTGGATGTGTACAAAAAAATATTAACGTTGCTGTGTACGTCTATTATGTCTGTTTTTTTATCAATAAAAAATGTAACAGGCAATATTATACCCAACGCAATTTTGGCACACATCTGCCCTCGACGGATTCAAGTTGCTGCGTGTGGGCCTTTCGGCCCTCACTAGACCAGTTGGCCCCGCCTCTCGCCCTGTTTTATAAAACAATTTCATGGTAACACTTGAATTCAAATAGATTAGTGGTGTATGGCGCGCCTTCAACCCCCTGTTCTTCCACTACCAAACTAATCTCCACAGGAATAAGATAATACCAAATTACAGCACCTGTGTTCGTACTCCCTACCTCAAATTGGTGAAGGTATACAGATGCGAGCGATGGCGCACCCTAAGAAAAATGTATGGTTTCGATGGCGATGTTGCTTTTTACTGAATTCGCATGGTTTTGAAAATGTACAAATAATAAATCCATCTTTAGTAAAGAGTTCAGGGATAGTACTTGCACTGAAACTTCCTTTTTACTGTGGCATGTATACTACAAAGTCAACAAAACCTAATGTTTGCATTTTACTAGAACGCTTTCAAAATTCTTAATGTTTTGCACCCAAATTGTTTTTATGAATAATTACGCTACTTAACATTTTTTTAGAATTTGTGCATAGATTCTTTCAATGTGTGTAGGGTCATTAAGTTCTAAAATTAGAATATTCAATAGTATAATGGCAAAGATTTGTTTTTGCAGCCAAGAGTATTGCTCTTTATGTATTGTTCCCACCCTTATTATTTACCCGAAGTTTGCTCCGGGCGACCAGCAAAAACACTCTACGATCTAGAAAGCTCGAGCAAAATCCCTCTACACTGGAAAAAGCATAACAGAATCTTTTCAGAACGATAAATGCATTTTTGAAACCTTTCTATTTGAAAATAATGAGATTTTTGCAAATTTTTTGTACTTTTTCCGCCAAACAACTTTTGCTCTGCTTTTGTGAATGGATGTGTCAAATATAATTTAACTGTAAACTACTGATACGACAATAACGACGTGAACTCTAGCGCCATACCGCTTAATAAACCAGTAGTGCTACAACAGCATGTATTTTCTGGCGTTATTTGAATGACTACGTCATACTACTCGGACCCGAAAGTGTTTCCAACTAGCAAAATGTTTGCACGACTAAGATTCGAACTCGAGTATTTAGGTTTAGCAAGCAATTTACGTAACCATTGCACCAAACGACTGAGTTAGCATAATAACCTGCCCGCACTAAAAAAAAAAAAGTTTCTGAGCCTTATTACGCATTGTACATGGAGTAATTATCCTTGAACATAGCCGTTTGTTATCATGTCATTGCCTGTTTTCCCTATCGACCAGAGGTTTGGCGCTGTTATGTGTACAGTGACCCTCGGCGGCGAGCTGCTAAACTGTCATGATTTCACGGAGCACGGTTAAGCAGTTCGTCTAGACGTCGGCTTTTCTTTAAAAAGAAAGTTTACCATTTGCAATTTTCGAAAATTAAGAGGTCTAAGTTCAAGTTTAAAAAAATAATAAAAAACATAAATGTTTGCAGATTTGATAATAACTTCATTACGTCATTCTTAAAAGTTGTCACTATCTCACACCAAATTACGCGAAATCTACTCATATTTTCAAAACACGGTTACATGTGATTATTTAAAGACCTAATTTGGAAAATCTTTCTTCAATATTCTAGTTGTAAATGACTAAACAATTTTGAAACTTTTGCAAATTTTGAAAATGCAGAGTTCGACGAAAATCAAACCAGTGCCTTTTTCATAAGCGTACTTTGTTCTAACCGAGAAAAAAATCTCAAACACATGGAGTCACTTTTGAGAAAATTTTGATAATGCCAACAATCAAAACATCTGTTTCAAATTCAAGGGCCCATGGAACCAGCGAAATCAATTGAGGAATATTAAATCATGGTGAAAATCCTGTGATTGATTTAGGCTCTGGCGTTGTTCACACACCTTTTACCATTAAGCAATTTTTTTTGGAATGAAGAACCCACAAAATCAGATTCTCATTACACAACGTATTAGAGAGAGTAATTCACAACATATGAGAATGTTTTGGTTTAGTAACCCAAAAAACAAGTTTGTTTGTTTGTTTTTTGAGAAAAAATCGCTATTTTTTGCTGTACATAACTTTCTCTGTAGTACGTTGTAGTATGTGAGAAAGTAAAAGCTGATAAGCATACTTAACACACACATATGGTAGCATTTTAACCACATTTCATGGTCATAAGAACTGCTATTATATTGCAAATAAAGGAGGTTGGCCATTAATTGTTCCAAATAATGAACCAGACTAATCTTTTTCATTACAATACACAGTTATTATTAATTTTTTAGAAAATGGCAGGTAATGCTTAATGCTATTTGTACGAAAATTTAATTTCTGACAAAACACATTATAAGGATAGTTTGAACATTCGGGAGAGAGGGTCATGGGAGTCTGACCTCCCCTTCCTACTGGATCTGTTGCTGATAGATTTCATTTGGAGCCTGTACACATCAGCTTTTATTCTTAATTAAGTGGTATACTGCACTAGAGTCCACATGTAATTGTGCATAAAAACGTATTCTACACATCCATTCATAAAGACTAGGTTAAAGTCTAGGTCGCAAAACTAAAGCAGATGATTCGTTTGTTTTAGAGCAAAAGGAACCATACAAACAAAGAACCAACACATTCAGAAAAAGTTGAAATTTGATGCTTAGTGATACGAATATAACTGAATCGGCAATAGTGAACTAAGTCCTGAATTTAAAACAGTATATTCTATTGTTTTTCTTTTGCATCACTAAGCACTAAACATCATACACAGTTAAATTATGTGTCTATGAACTAATACAAATGTAAACTCATCTCGCAAGAGGTGTGAGTTACAGTTCTGGCAGAGATTAATTAGTTTGCATAGTCTTTAGGAAGGTCTTAGGAAAGCTTTCTTAGTTTTATAAATATCCCATAATTGTGTAAAGAAAAATGAAGAACATATGCATTTTTAATGCTTATACTTTAATATGACAAAAGGTTTCTACGAGTAGCTGGGAAAATAAACCATTTCATTACACTCCAAACACAAACTACTATTTAATACTGAGGGACATTTAGGCCTAAGTTGGAAGATGTAACTGCAAAATGCAAAATAAAGTGACCTTCAATATCACAACAAAATCATTTTACAGACACAAAAATATCAACGAGAATAACTGCTTGCAGAGAGTATTTGAAAAACAACACACATTTTCTCTAAAATACATTTTAAATCTTAACTCTTGCTGAAATCATTATCAAATGATGTTAACTAAGTGATCACTTTAATAATTAGAAAGTTATAAAATTACATCTCATGACAAAAATCAGGAATCATCTGAACATAGAATTGCCTCTACCCAGAATACAATACAGTGATGATTCAAAGGGGTGGTAAATATTGATATAGCTTACAAAACTTCAAAAATATACAAAATTTGGTTACAGGAATGGTAAATAAAAAGGAGATGAAGAAAAGAATGTTCATAGGTGTTCTTTACTGGAGTAAATTATGGTTAAAAAGCACACTCACAATTACCTATTCTCAATGATAAACACTAATAATTAATTTTTACACTGTTAAGAAAATTCAGCAGTTGAAAACCCAATAAAAAAAATTACAAAAATTATAATGCTGTATAATGAAAAGAAAGTATTTAGTAGTGAATTCTAGAAACAACAGATATTACATTACTGAAAGCTAAAATATGATGAATTTGAATTGGAAGAATATACTTCAATTTGATCATTCTTTTTAATAAAAATATTTGGTGATTAACTTTAAGCCTTTATGCTGTAATTCACAATTTCTTTTTTGATTTGTTGAGAATAATAAAAAACATTACTTTGAACATTACTTTTTATCACAACTTCTGTACATTAAAGAAGTACAGTTCAGTAAAGAACACCAAATTCCATAAAATAGGACAGAGACACACAGACACACATAGACACGTGAAGGTGGACTTACCGTGAGGTCTATATGCTGTTGCAAAGGACACATGGTGCAGATTCTCTCGAATTTGTGCAAATTTTTATTTTGACCCTCTCGCTCTATTATGTTTATTTTGTTTATTTTTTCTACCAATTTTAATATTATACTTTCTCGGATTGCATCTCAAACCTGGCGGTTCAAAAATCCTGTTAATTATAAGCACACAGAAACGCAAACAGACAGACAACAAACAAACAAGACAGAAACAGATAAGGCAGACACATGAGCCAAAAAAAAAAAGTTTCTGCTACAGAATTCTGAGTCAAGCATGTGCCACAATAACGATGTTCATTTATATTTTTGGATAAGTAGCTAGAGAAGCCAAGTCCTGTTATGCTCCTTGTTGAGATGAGCCATACAGATATTTGACCTGCACAACAGCACTGTCACATAAGAAGCTGTTAGGTTTATCCAAAAAACAACTAGTTGCAAATTGTGAAAATATTATAAAAGACTTTTAGTATTCATCATGTCACTTGCATAACTCACTCAATCTTTCTCTCTCTCTCTCTCTCTCTCTCTCTCTTTTTTTTTAAGCGAGAGATCAGTTAATTTATCAAAACAATTTCTAAGTAAATGAATTTACTTAACAAATGTATTTCAACAGTTAATTACAATTGCTGGTTACCCCACCTCTATGCAAAAAAGATAGAAAAATAAGAATGACCAATGTGCATTCAGATAAGACATATCAACCTGACAGCTTGAGTAAGAATGTGCAGTCAATTATGACAAAAAGAGGGCCAGCGTGGTAGCGGCTGGTGAGAGAAGCAGATAGCAAAAGCAGACATCAATAGAGCCATAACCCACTCTCCCTTCTTCACGTTCTGGTTGCTCGTTAGCCAGACATCTGCCTGTTGCTGCCCACTGACTAATAGGGATGTTGTGCCCCACTGTCAGTGCTGGTGTCAGGGTAAGGAGAAGTTTTTGTTCTAGGTGTGTCCAAGTAGCACAGGAGGTACTTTAATATAACAATGGGAGACTAAATTGATTTTCCAGGATTCTGATTGGGTGTCAGAGTCAAAATTTCTCAAACTTGTCCTTTTTGTGGGTAGGACAAAGTAATATTGAATTGTTTGGGCATTAAAACAAATAAATGAAAATAACAATTAATTTTCCAACTGAAATTAAAATGTTTTTGGTTTGGCTATAATAAGCAGAATAGTCACCAAAACCAAGATAAAAGATTTTCCTAGTGCACAAGAAATTTGTTAATGTACACTATTTATACATTTTTGTACGAATTCTTTTACTTACACTGTCACTGCAACTGTTTCAGCTAATTGCTAAAATGTACTACTTCAGGAGAAAAATTCACTGACACTTCAGAAAATTGTTATTATAAATAATACCTACAATGTATGTTAAGTTTTAAGTAAATTATTTAAATGTTAACACTTATCAGTCAAATATTGAATAAAATCAAGAAGTTTCAATCTAAATCAAATATTGTGGATCTGCAGAGTTTAAAACTAAGAAAACATTCCTATTATTATCATCATCATCATTATTATTAATTATTTATTATTACTATTATTATTATTATTATTATTATTGTTCAAATATTTCTCTTGTTGCAATGAAGTGCAAAAGATAAATGGAAATGAAAAATTGGTAATAGATGTGAGAAATATTTTTTAAATTTTCTGGAAAAAAAAAAAAAAAAAAAAAGTAGTAATACAAAAAATAGTTATCTAGTAAT
The DNA here is from genome assembly GCA_017312745.1 of Gryllus bimaculatus. Lineage (NCBI taxonomy): Eukaryota > Metazoa > Arthropoda > Insecta > Orthoptera > Gryllidae > Gryllus > Gryllus bimaculatus. Next base: position 5,585,524 of record BOPP01000070.1, on the reverse strand, counting down.
CTATTTTCTTACTCCATAACTTCCACCACCCTTTTGCAATCTTATGTTCTTAAGTTTGCATCCAATTTGGGGCATCTTAAAACAACAGGCTTGCTAAGTCTGATTCTAGTGATTGAATTTGAAGGTCCATTGCTACACAGAATGGATTAAAAATATATTGAACCAATTCTATGTGGAATATGTCCGGGACTAAGAAAACATTCATATTTTAAGCCTTCCCATTTTACCAAAGAAGGTATTTTTTTTAAACTCCCTCTGTTTCTACAATCTATAAAAAGTTTTAACATATGAAATGGATAGATTATTATTCTAGAGATTTTGAAAATAATAAATGAAACTAAAATAATTATGCAGTTAATAATTTGAATTCCCAAGAAAAATTACTTCAATGCAACGTGTCTTGCATAAAACATTTTCACAATTTTTCTTTTACCTCAGTAAATTTCAGGGGTGTAAAATAAGAAAAAAAATATTTTGTGTATTTACAAGCAACACATTTATGTGATTTTTTGAATTTATTTACTGATTTAAAAATTTGGAAATCTTTGTTTTTAATGGTACCAAACATACCCCACACAGTGATTTCAATATGTTTACATTCTTATTCTGCTATAATCTTTTCAAGGAATATTAAAAACTAATTTAATTTGGCCAAAAGGTACTGATGTTAAAAACATATCAATGGAAAGTTGTAACATATTCCCAAAATGTATGTTAACTTTGCTAATTTGTTTATTGATGCTATTTTCTTGTTATTTTCTCAACATAAAATTGAAAAGAATTATACACAGATTCATAAGATCATAAATCCGAAACTTAGGGATTTATATTTCATTACATATACATGAAAATAATGTGCATTTAATGTGCATATAACCTACCTCAAATGGTGGATTACTTTAATGACAATTGTTTGTTTACAGATTGTTTACTACTAAAAAAAAAATTTGAAACCTCTGACCTAGCACCACTTACCATTTTTAATAAAGATATTTGTATCTTCAGCAAAGAAAATTGCTCTTTGGCTTTCAATTGACGAGGGCATATCATTTACAAATATAAAAAATACATGTCCTGTAGTAAAACCCTGCGGTACCCAGGCTCAATTGGCAATGAATTGTGTAACATCTCTTCATTCCAGGAAGATATTTTTACTCTCTTAGATCTACATTTAAGGTATTGAGATGTCCAAAGACAATGTTATATTGTACCAAGATATTCAAACCAAGGTAATGCCATGAAGTCCATAGGAAGATAATATTGGAAGAAAAATGTTATGATCAATGACATCAAATGATTTTAGAAGATATAAAAATATGCTAACAGGTGCTTCATTTTGATCCATTTATGAAGCAACTACTTTAAGAAATGAAAAATGGCTGTTTCCATGTATTTTGATTTTTTTAAAATCCATGTTGGCAATCAGAAATCATTATGTACACAGGTTAGAATCCTTGTTCAAAAAGTATTACTCAACATCTCTAGGGGGTACTTTTTACCAACTCAGCTACACCTTATTTTCTCTTTGATGCTCTGAGGCTCTAGTGAGTAGACTCGACAGCGTTTGATACTGCACAAATTGGTTAAAATTAAAAGTAACAATCTTATTAGATCTTTAATCCCAAAGCTTGTTGATGGTTTACTACATAATTGTTATGGGGAATCCATAATTCTTTGTGCCTTCACATGCATGTTACCCTTTTTTACACAGATAATTGGCAAGATGAAGTTGACATTAAGAGCATGAGTGGTAATAAAATATGTCTTTACTGACAATTTTGGAAGAGAGCGAGAGACAAAAGGTAAAGACACATTTCAAATCTACTTTTCACACATATTATTCCACATATGATATTTCCACCATCATGGTGCAAGAATGTTGACCGTACAAATCATATTTTTCACAAATTTGTTGTTTTTTTTGTTGTGACAAGCCTATTCCTTGGATTTGTGGTTTCCTCAAGAACATCCACACTACATTTCCTTGCGTTTTACAGGTTTTCCAGGAATCAATAATCTCACTCCAAATATATTTCAAAACCCTAATAATTTGGTTTTGGAGTGAAATACACAACTTATGCCAACTTAATTTGCCTAATGGGAAGCAACAATGCCAGGAACATGTCAAAATATTTGGGGCACATCTATTTCTTCATGCGAGTCCATTGTATTTTTTGTATAGACAGACACAAAAGAGTCGTAAATCCTTTTCAAGCCATTCCAAGATTTTGCAGGTGTAATTATAAATCATTTGTAATGTGAAATATACTATTAAACAGAAGAAAATGCAAAATTCTAGAAAATTAAAAGAAAATGCTAAACAATTCGCTGTTAATTCATAGAGTTTTAAGGAGCTATTAAAAGTTGTAAAGTATTACAGGTATCTCAACTCAATTCATTCTCCACTTCTGAAGTTTTTAAATGGCAACTAATTTTAACTTGAAATATTTTCAAAAGAAAATTGACAATATGATCTATCGTATGTCACATATGATCAGTAGGATTTATTATACGTGATAAATTAAGTTAAGAGCTGCAAAAGTGTTTGAATTAAGACAAGATCTTCATAGCAAAGTGCCCACGAGGTGAACATGCTGAAGAAATAATTAAGTAGCACTTCGATTGACACATTTTGCAGCTTTCCACCTTTCTAACAGGTAAATGCAGGTTACCGTTTATCAATAATGTTGTTCATCAATACACTATATGTTGAACATTCAACAAAAATGTAAAAGATTAAACAACACAAAATTGGAAAATTATACCCAACATCAATATGCAAAATAAGTATCACACTTTTGTTGAATCATTACCATACTTCATGTTATTAAAATAATTTCAGCCTGACAATTATTAAGAAGCTCAACTCTGATATTACAAAAATTATAAATACATAGAAGTTTATTCAGAGTTAAATGGTTTCCATTATCAGATGAAGCAATGGCAGAGAGTAAAAGTCAACCTCAAACAGAGAGAAATAATTCATCTTGTATATGGAGCCTCATAATCTTTGACTACTCAATCATTACTAAGAATTGGTCATTACTCACAACAATCGATCATAATATCCTAAACAGCAAATTCCTGGCTCCTTTCATTATGACCTTCATTGAAAGTTTTCTCAATTGTCTTTCACCTCAATTTGGTTTCTTAATTATTGGACATTATTTCAAGGCACTAATGCTGGAGAGCACTTTTTGAGAAATATTTTATCATCATTTGAATAACTCTTAAAATCAAATTCACTTTATATGTCACTTATAAACATTTCAGATCTATTACAAAAGATTTTCATTTTAATGAAACACACCTCACTACTCAGAAAGTAGAATTAACATGTATTAGAATTTTTCATAATTCAAAATATTAATAACCCTGACAGGGAATTGAATCTTTTTGTTCTGCTTTCATGCACATTACGTGGGTTATTGGACATCAACAATAATACAGAAGAAAGGAAAGATTGTGGAGTTCTTCGTTTTCAGGTCATAAAGAACACTTCACTGAAAAAAAGTATTTTAACCTTTCTTCAGAAACTTGACATCTCATAGCATAGTTCACACATTCAGGAACTAAATATGCACAAGAAAATTTCACTTCATGGGAAATAACCTACATTATAAGACATTGTGGCAAATACCAAGATGTGCAACACAGAAAAATAAATGAATGCTTGCTATATCAGTCCACGGGTGCTAATGGCTAACATCCTCTGTAGATAATTGAACATTATATTTTCAATTAAAGGTCATAAGTAACTGTGATGATCCACAAGCATAACAGCAACTAAGCACATATCTGAAGTTGAGAAAAATCAGTCACAAAATGAAGTAAAAAGTTAGCAATAAAATGTGGCGACATGGCGTTTTCCCCCATGGGTTAATGCTCCTTCAAGAGGAAATAATATAGGTATGCAAATAATTCCATAATTTATGGAAAATACAAGATAATGGACACATTTCCTAAAATTAAAAGAAAACAAATATATCCAGTACCCATAGGTATTTCAGCACTGAAAACTAAAAAGAATGAATATAAAATCACACTCAATATCTCTGAATCACATGTTAATTAGCTTCCATATAAAGAGAGGAAGGATGCCCTCGAGTTTCACTGCATTGACATCACTGCAGAAACAGAGGTGTATCACCTTTTAGCAAAATCTTTCAGAAGAAAAGAAAAGTTGTGTAAATAAAGGTTATACTATTCAATATCAACAGTTTTGCATACAGTTCAGTTTTCAGATATTGTATTAGTTTCATGTCCCCAGAATAAGTTTTCAGAACGAAGAATTCTTTTACAAATCAATATGTTTTTATTACAAAGGAATAGTAGTTGAAAAAATAAATATTAATAATAATATTACCAATATTATTATTATTATTATTATTATAAATACAATTAAAACATTTTTCATTTGAGATATGATTGTTTGATGAATCAGACAATCGGACATATAGAGTCATCCTAAATTTACTTCAAAACTTAACCACAGGAAAGTGATAACAGAAAATTTACAAAATACATATAGATATTTAATCACATTATGTTGTATTATATAAAATAATTTGTAATTAATATTCAATGGCAAACCATCACTTAATCTAATAATGGCTTTTACAGCGTGCATATCTCCAAAATAAAATCATTTTGTAAACCAAGCTTATATTGTTATTATTATCTATATTCTTAGATAGCAGCCAATGATAATAACTATTGAGAAGATTAGATAACAATTAAATTTAGTCTATAGCAATGCAAGCTGCTACATCATACAATGTAACGGGCTTGCCCTTCATTGAACGTAAACAGACATTGAGATAGAGATGGAATTTAAAAAACTTAATACAGGAAACAATATTACCATATTATAAAAGAAACAGCCAAAGGAAGGGCACAGGGTTGGAAGGAAGACACCAGCACCTTGAGGCTAACAATGAGTTCCCCTGCAGAAGCCAGTGAGCCACCCAGGCCGGTGACAGGTTCAGTACCTGCATATAGTTCTGCTTCATCGTACACACTGAGAAATGATGCGGCACTGATGGGGAGGAAGCCTGCTTCCGGCGCCCAGCCGCCACCGCAGCCACCCACCACGGCCGCGGAGATCCCTGCGACAGACGCTGAGCTCAGGCCCAGAATCCAACTTTGACCACTCATCATCAATAACTACTTAAAAGATGTTTGAAAGCAGTATTGGCGATGAACATTTGACTCTGACCTTGTCTCTGGTATACTTTGTCTACAGTGTCTTAAAATTAATTAAAACAAAATAATAAAAATATGACATTAAAACCATGCACGAATAGAAATACCACAACAGTTAGAGGTAAGACACACGTTTGCTCTTCCACCAAATAAGTTAATTTGAAATTTACAGTTCATGAAAATAATGGCAATTTAATTTCACTGGGATCATTTGAAATTATAATTCATAGTTTCATACTTTAACTTTTCCTTAGAAGGATATTCATCATTTGGAAAAGAAAAAAGTAAATCATTCATACACTATTTCATTCTGATCATTGTTGTCTCCATATTCATTTCAATGCAATGTTTTGATGCAGTAGCAGAGCTATATACATAAAGTTATGCAATTTTACAATTTTATCCCAATTAACCTGTGTCTTACACCTGCTCCTCTTCTGTTTACCTCTCCTATGCTTCTCTCCCTTAACAGGTAATATTTGATTTTATAAGCTTTTTGGATAACAAAGTGGAGATCTTACAATGGTGTGAAGGGTACAATGAAAAAAGAACCAAAATTGTAAACAGCACAGACATGTCTTGGGCAGGGCATGTATTAAGGTTTAGTACTAGTTGTTTGTAATGAAACTTTGAATGTACAATGAAAAAAGAAATTGTTACAGCATTTTTTTTATTAATCGAGAGTTATTGATGTAGAACACACAAAACTGTAATAAAATAAATACACATAAGGTTGGATATTCACAAGACAATGTTTACAAACAAAATGTGAAGAAATGTTTAACATGATATATTTTATGGTTCTATCAATCACTTATGGTGTCTAAATGGTTTATTTTTCTAGCTCATTGTTCTCTCACTACATAGTGTTCCAAAATCCCCAGTCTGCAGACCTTTAATGAACACTTAAATCAAGTAAGTCAGTTGTGAGATTTTCCTCAATTTTTTTATTAGTTCCACAGGAATTTTTTATGGGCTCATATTTTACAGTGGGAATACTACAGGAAGAATGACATATGTCCATTTATTGTAAATCTCAGATCTAGTTTACCAACATAAATCCATTCAATTATCTATATTTGAGGAATAAAGCAAAATTGCGGATTTCATTGCAAACAATTTATTGAAAATAAATTCCATAGTGCCACACAAATGAAAAAGTTTATTATGGAAAAGAAGAAAGGTGGAGAGAGAGGAGAGAGAGAGAGAGAGAGAGGAGAGAGAGAGGAGAGAGAGAGGAGAGAGAGGAGAGAGAGAGAGGAGAGAGAGGAGAGAGAGAGAGGAGACAGAGGAGAGAGAGAGAAGAGAGTTAATCCTAACTATAAAGTCACTGTCTTCGTTAGCGTTCGTAGCGCTGAACAATGTTCAACTTGTGACTTGTGACTTGGTAGCACTAGTGATCCCATACTTCAACTTTCGACGGAACGGTTTTGACGCTACCGTGGACTACGGACACTGCTCCGGCTCCGAGACAGACAGACAGACAGACAGACACACACACACACACACACACACACACATATACACAAACACGCACAGACGACCAGAGAGAGACACACACACGCCCGAGCGCAATCACACGTTTGACTGTCAATAGATTTTTCGGTATCAAAGACTCACAAAATTTGGATTTTCACTAAACGCGTTAAAGTAATTTACTACATACAGAAACATGATTATCTTTTTTTCCAAGGCCCGGCAAGGAAAGTTCCTGGAGTTCCCGGAAAAAAGCTGTTGAAATGTCGCCAATTTCCGGCGCACAATTACAATACTTTCTCTCCTTTCGTGGTAATACGAGAAAATATAAAAAGCAGTAAGTTTGAAAATAACAAAATCGGCAGAGCCTTTTAATATTATAAAGGAATTGTGGAATTGATATAATTATTCCGATTATCCCCTTTTATTAATGAGATACGGTAAAGAGAAGTTATTCAGTCAATTTTATCTATTTATTAAAATTTTTGTAGAGGTTGTTCATCAGCTTGCAATACATTTAATTGTATATGATTAACATTATGAAGTTCAGTGAATAGGTTCCACTCCATTAACACATAGTTATATATAGAACATTTAAAAGGGCAGTTACATGACTCTTCCCCAACCCCACGTGATCTTTCCCCATTCCCCTCGTTTCAACTCCTATTTACTTCCTCGGCACAGATGTTACACTAACTGCTAGGTACTTATTTATTTATGTCAAAAACAGTTAAAAACTTGTGTGACGTGCTATGGAGAGAAGTTAATATGAAGTTACATTTATGTACAGAAGCAAAACAAGGAGCCGTCTCGGCATTTGCTCGAGGATCAGGGAAACTGAACGAAACCTGATCGAGATGGAGGTCATTGACCCAGAATCTGAAGTATAATACTAGTTACAGGTTCTTTACAATTATACAATCCAAATGATATATAACACATAAAATGTCATTGTTAAAATTAATATTACTTTCCTTTTGGATGCTCGGTATTGTCTCTAATTGTATAGAAACAGATGTGCAGCAGAAAAGATTTTAATAGAGACTTAAACTTTTGTATCGAATTTAATCGTTCAATGTCATCTGGCAAGGTGTTGTAAAATAATGTACATGTCTTATATGGGAATTTTTTGTAGTGAACTGTTACCTGGAGTGCTGTAGTTATAGACAATGGCGTTTGGTGAAAATATATTCCCGCCCTTAAGCAAGTCTTTTTGGCAAAAACCACTGATTCATATATTAAGAGACAAGCTAATGGTAAAATACCTAGATTAATAAATAGAGGCTCACAAGAATCACGTGGGTGCGATTAGCTCAGTAATATTACACTTAGTTTTTGTAATCTAAAGTCTGGGAGCTATAACTTGTATTTCCCCAGCATATTATGCCATATCTCGGGCGGAAATGAACATTCGCGAAATGTACACAACGAGCAGTATTGGAGGCTGACTGAATTTGAAAGAATTCTGAAAGCATAGCATAAAGAACTTAATTTTATATTCAATTCATTTGCATGGACGTTCCATTTAATGTTTTTTACTGAATTGAAAGACCTAAAAATTTTGTGACCTGAAAAATGAAAAATGGAAAAAAAAAAAAAAAAAAAAAAATTGTTACCTTGCAAACGCGTGTCGCAGAATATAAACTGTGGAAACAACGCATTATCCTGTATAGGGATGGAAAGTGCATCTCATTTATATTGGATTAAAATAATAAATAAAGGTGGGCTTAGAATACTTTTGCTCTTTACAACAGTAATTTTCATGATTTTTATTATTTCAAGTGTTACCGATTTTATAGTTCATATATCCACAATTGGTTGTAACATTGAAACAGATCATTGAACTGTTAATTGTATGTAATGAAATGCATTGCAGCTGATGAACTACCTCTTCAAAATGTTTTTTTAATGAATGGATAATATTCTCTGAATAACTTCTTACCTGATTGTCGTTAATAAAAGGAGAAAATCGGGTAAGAGCCACTTGTTGCAAGTCTTGCGAAGTGTAACAACTTTCTTCGTAGTTTTCGAAGCGTCTGACAAATTGATTTAGCTCAGAGTCAGTCAGCATCGCCGCTGTTGATGCATCGACTGTTGCCAGGAAATCCTAAGATTCGAGTCCAGAAGCTGGCGAATTTTCGACACTATTTAGTTAAGTTGAATTCAGCCGCAGCCCGGAGAAGAATTTTTGAGGTGGTCTGCTCTGAACAATACGTTTCCGCCGTTTCTCCGATCACTACCTTGCCTATGCCGGAGCACAACCCTAAACAACGGGCCAGGGTAGCGCGCGATCTTTTCTTTCTCTTCCTCCTCTATCCTTCCCCTTGGGTACACTAACACACAATCACTACACCACCGTACATTTCAGGAGGCCAATCGAGAACATAGCTCCTCCTGCCGGAACCCGCCATCCAACATAGTCACCTCCCTTGATAAAACATTCACTACACTAACGGGACTATCTCAGCAGCTGACATGCCCGGAAACGCCAATCAAAGCTTCTGACCGTCCATATGCTTTTACATTACACTATTTTTTGGAATGGAAGCACTAGTGACATGTAAAAATGTAGATCAAATGTAACGAAGACATTTTGAATAACATTTTATTGAAAATTAAAAATCAATAAACAAAAACTACTGCTTCACATAGCTTTCACCATTATTTGTTGTTGTTTCCATCTTACTAGTAGTTTCATAATATTCTAAAAAAATTGTTTTTGATTTACTGATTGTTTCTATGCGAGTCAATGGCCAAGGCCATTGATCTCGTAAGTGTAGTGTATATTTTATCTTGGGAGATGAAGGTTAAATTTCCCTCGATAGCGAGATCCGGTGCCGAACAACACATTGGCTTGTGGGCTGTTCTCCTACAAGGTATTGCGGACTAACGGAACACCGCACTAGTCGGGACACGCTCTAAACCCCTGACTGGTCTCACGACTTGTACTGTAGTGCATGTAAGTATAAGTGTAAGTGTGTGTCAAAAGGTCCGACGGCGCCAGGTCTGGGCTATAGGAGGGATGTTTCAACTATGTCCAGTTGGGTAATGGGGAGAGGCTCAGAGCATCAACTGATGTCATTGCAGTGCCTTTGAACGGGAGGTCGTAGGTTCGAGTCCCGACAGTGGCATGACTTTCGACTCTAGCTTCATACCTAGGTCGAGTTCAACCACTGTCTGGAGGAGAATTCTAGCGGCCGGCTGCTCTGATCGGTAGTTTTCCGTGGTTTCTCTCATCAATACCACGTGAATGACCGAGCAGTATCATAAACTGGCCACGGACCGCGCGCGATCTTTCCTTCCTCTTACCGTTGTCATATTCTCACCCCTTACGTACACACACACGTACATGTTTTACACTACCACAAATGCCGAGAGACAGGTCGGGAACTTAGAACTTGTCCCGGCTTAAGCGGTGCCCCGCTGGTGAGAGATACCTGGTTAGGAAAACCCCGTTAGCCGAAGGTAGATCGGTGTCGGATTACACGACCAAGCGGGGAAGATCATAGCCACATCTCGAGAATAACACACGCACCACACTTACGAGACTAATGACCTCCGCAGTTCACTCACACGAAATTATCAATCAATCCAGTTGCGTAGCAGTTGCTGTATTGCATTGTCATGAACATGAAGGTTAAAGTAGGAAACTCCATTCCGGTGTTGAAGAAAGGCACGAAAAATGTCAGTAGCTAACCGGACACACTTAGCTTCAACGACGCCAGGCGGTGAATAAAGGAACTTCTCTCTCATTTTGGGGTAATAACGATTCGCGTAATACTACATTTGACCAACACCACCTACACTTTAGTGTAAGCAAATGTAGATGACGTTGAATTCGTCGATAGTCGTACATAGCGTCCGGTTGCTTTTTGCCTGGTCCAGCAGATGCAATCCGAAAGAGACCCGGGATATTTGGCTAATGAAAAGAAATCGATACAATGTAAGTTGGAGGAAGAAGTTCTCGGAGATTCTTAATCTGCCAAAAAGTCAAACAAGTGATAGTATCACAGGGAAGTATTATATATTTCATCTGAATTAAATACCTAAGTGGCGATTTGTTACAACTTTTTTCTCTTCTATAAGTGGTTATGAATCAATTCTCGGTTCACCTTCAGATCGCAAGACATGATTACAAACGTTAGTGTTCATTCAGGACACAGTAAATCCATGACTGACGCTTGTTTGTTTGTTGGTTGGTTGATTAGTAATTCCGGGCTCGTCAACTGTCATTAGTCCCGTAAGTGTAACGAATGTTTTATCGCTGGAGGTGGCGGCTATAATTCCCTGCTGGATGGCGATATCCGTCGCCGACCTACCGTTCGCAAACGGGGTTTCCCTAACCATGTATCTCCCCCATCAGCGAGGCATCATCCCAGCCGGACAAGTTCGAAGCTTTCGACCGGTCTCCCGGCATGTGTGGTAGGGTAGTGCTCATAAGTGTAAGTAAAGGGTAGGATAGGACAAGGAAATGGGAGAAGAGATCGCGCGTGGTCCGTGGCTCGTTTGCTGGGGTAGTGATCAGGCATTCGCTTGGTATTGATCGTAGGAACCACGAAAAACTACCGATCAGAACAGCCGGCCGCTAGAATTTTCCTCCAGACAGCGATAACTCGACCTAGCTATCTAGCTAAAGTTGAAAATCCTGCCACCGTCAGGACTCGAACCTAGAACCACCCGGTCAGAGGCACTGCAGTTGACATCAGTTATGCCCTGAGCCACATCTCCCGGTACGTTTGTTCGTGCAAGCTTCATCTCCACACGTTGCATTTCGCGTGCACAAATACGACTTGTCCAAGCATGCAGGATTTATATTCAATTCAGCATCAAGCAGCTTGCACAATTAAACTGCCTGCGCAAAATTTTCCTACAGACGCCATAGTTTGCTTGTATAAAAACATTGATCATGCATGCTTATGTTTGCAGTTTCCTGTGTAGCCACACTTACAGTCTTCATAGTCATGAATGAGAATACTGTGTAGTGAATTCCATAGTTCTTACGACCGGAAGGCATCTTTAAACTTCCTCGAGAGCTTACATCAATAGTAAGCAGCATTAACTGTTCGTCGCTCAAGCAGGAAATAAACATGCACCTCTCATTTGCATTGCAGAAAACGGTTGTGATGACATTGCCGGCCAGATGTGGTCACAGGGTCGCATGCCCTCCCCATCACTTGTTGAACAGTGAAATTTTTCATGTTGAATTGAATACTTTGCATTACACGCGTGCTTTTTTATCCTTACTTGGAGGCGATAATCGAGCATCGGAGTCAACAGCTCAGGATTTGGCAGCAGGGCATTGTTCACAGGAGGTCTGCAGCCGCTGCTTGACGCTTGAATACGAAGATTTTTCGTAATACGCGAGAACGTGAGAGGGGGTTGCTTGAGCTTATCTCAGTCACAAGCAAGTTAACTATCTTGACATAAAAAAATACAGAAACAAGCGAGGTTTCAAAACGTTTTTATCCAAAGCAACAATTTTAAAAAGACAAAATACTCGCATGCCCTGTAACAAGTAATGTTCTTCAGCTTTAATGGCAGATGTAGCAGTCATTGACTCCCATTTCGATCTGTTTTTTCCTCCAGTTTTCCTCATCCATTAAGCAAATGTTGAGATGGTTTCTTATTTCTTGATATATATGTAGTTTCTCAATGCGCACCTTTTGTAGAGCTCTCCTTTCGGAAGAAATAGAGCCGGGAGTATGGGTTGTTATTTTGTTAGCTATACAAAATAATCAAACCTTACCGATGCAAAAACGTTTTCTCTAACTTTGGTTTTCAATGTTGCTAACTTCGGTTTATTGGAACTTTTATTCATCATTAAGCTATTTATGGTAAAGAGTTGGGGAAAGATTGTGGATCTAAAGAAAACGTGCGCATATTATACTTTGCCCCCTACAAGTCTGTTTTTACTGTTCTTTCACGAAAAAGGATACATGGGTTCATATTTTTAAATATGAACCATTGGAATCTGGGGTAAAAGGGCCGAAGCCACATGAACCGCTCCCCAGCTTGGGTGCGCCACTGCGTATAACACATGATTAACGTTTTAACTTTTTATTTTTTAGTGTCGCACATTCAATACCGGAACAATAAGAAGTGTTTCGAATTACGATTCTTTGCTGTTTTGATGCCGGATCGCTGTCTTAAATCCCTTACAAATACAATGCACAGTGCTTACCATTGTTTCTACCAAATAAACTCTTACAAAATGATGCACAGGACAGTTTTGCCTGGCCGTACTTCTTCGCTCTTGCATACAAAATCGGACTGAACATTTGTAGAAAGAAAAATATCAGACTCTAAATCCTTATTGTGCAAAGAGAAGGAATATAGTAACTTATGCGAAAATACGAGAACGAAAGAGGAATTATTTCGAATATAACCATGGCCGCTTAAAGTCTTCATGTACACAACCTAATTATAAGTTGCTGAGGTGTCCGCCTCATCACATGGAAACGGGCTTTCACGACCTGCAAATACAGTGCCTCTCCCAGGAGACACCCTCCTCGGTCGACCATTGACGGGTTATCTTCGAGGCCGACGGTTGGCTGGTGCTCCTTTGCCTCCCAGGCGGCTCTACAACACTATCTTACTTCTCTTTCATACTAATTCGCCTAAAAATTTCTCCCTTTCCATTGCTCCCTTGCCTTGCTATAGCCCTGTTCTTCCTCTACCAAACCCGTACCACCTGCCTGCTTCCTATTGGTCGCCTTGACGAATGCCTCTCCTCCATATACGACGGCCGCGCTAGCTATTTGGCAGCAGTACGCACTGCGGAAGGCCACAATAAGTTGCTGAAATGTCAGCCACCACGACAGTTACGCGGTTCGTCTCAGACAACCTAGACAAAATTCATAAGATGGTGTCCACACAGTTGGCGTTGAGAGATATTTAGCAGGCGTCTATATTTCCCCAATAGTTCCAAGGTGAGCCCTTTCCTCTTTATTAGACAGTTTTCCTTTTTGAGGGAAGTTTTGAATCCATTGTTTAATGTTTCACGTCCTATAATAATAAAAATTCTAAAAATATATATTCTTGCTAGAACTCAATTCCACCGACATGTTACTCTTTGAAAATGATGAGTTTACGAACACAATTGCAAGTATTTAATAGTACGTCTATAGGCAAGCTGGCTTTAGGCTCAGTCTGCAAGTACTGGCAAGTTCCGATGGAAGTTGGGACGGGTCATCGTGGCCCTACGTGCACGAAATTTCATTTACAATTTTTTGACATCAAACAAAAAATTAAGAGGGTATGCGTTAGAAAAAGACTTTTCAGAGCACTGACTTGTTTGCAAGTCATAAAGAGGTGCAACACTTCAATCGTGCAAACAACTCTAGCATCCATCCATGAGTTTTTCCAAAATCGATACTTCCGAATTTAGACCAGATCTTTTAATTTTTGATGATACTGTAAAATAAATTTGTACTACATTGTCAAAGTTTTTTCAAATCAGTTCCAGATTTTTTTTCTTAAATTTTCTTGCTTAAATAGTTCGATATACTATTCGCTGTTTGGCAACAAGGTTTAAGTTCTCCTTTCATTAGAATATTGTTTTTTTATTTCGTAAGTTAAACATTTCGAATTATTTCATGTTTTTTAAACATATTTGTAGTTTTTGCGAAATTTTGAATTAAATCACAGATACGTCTTCAGTAGAATCGCTTTTTTAGTTATTCTTAGTTCGCTTTTTTAGTTATTCTTTATATAAATTTATGAGTTGAAACGCTGAGTGACATCAATACAGCCCCTACGTGACACCAGCTACTGTAGAAAACCCATTTATCTACGCCACTGCTTCATTCCTTAGTGGCCTGTACGGAATATTCTGTCTTTCATTCAGTTTTGGGTGATTCCTATCAGTCGCATCCGGTGAATGAATGTGGAGAATGCTACTAAATCAAATGAATGAAGCAGATTCGGTAACAACGTGCTGATATGATTTTCATTCAATGGAGCATGTAGACGTTTATGCAATTCATTCCTTTAACTTTACAGCTTTAAGGGAGCATGATGAGCCATTAGTTGTTGGTTAAAAGTTGAAATAAAAAATAGGTAATATTATATACATTGATTCAACATAACAATCCCCTATCATATTTAGGTTTACACAAATTCTTATGTCCGGTGACACTAATAAAATCACGCTGAATCTTCTGACATCTTGAAAATAACAATATTATGACTCTGAACATATTGCTGAATTGTCGAACATATGTAATTATCATTCGATCATTATCTCCTCAAACTTAAAATTCATGACAAGAACGACAATCACGTCCTTGTACAGTATTTCAAACAATTGAGAACAACTATTAAAACTCTATTTGGAGTATATATCTCTTTCCGGAGCCCGCTAATGGCATTAATATTTTATGGCATCGTCAATCAGCGTTTGACACTAATTATGGTTGAACCGTCGATGTAAAGAATCTCATTGAATGATACATGCGATTTTTTTCTCGAGCGCGTTGCAATGAAGGCTGCTCCTAATGACCTTGACAATTCGAATCTTAGAAGAGCACCAATTTTACTTTCTCGTCGTACTACGTACTTACGTGGTAAAGAGAAAGTATTGAAAATGTGAGGCAAAACCCGGCGATTTTCGACAAACTTGTACACACAGGTCTTGGTATCGAAAAAGTGGATAAATATTGTGGCGTCGTTAACACGAGGGCCAGAACCGTTAGGTTGGTGAAAGTACGCTGCGGGGGAGGAAGGAGGGGTTAAGCCTGAACATCCGGAGTTTGCGCTCTGGCGGTTGACTCATGTAGAGCCGCAGAGCCACACAAATACCGTTGGCTGTAAACTCCGAGGAGGCTAGCTAGCGTGCCTCAACCGGAAGCAGGCAGCCAACCTGAGAATTCTCTGTGTGTGGGCGTAAACCAAAGGCTGGCCTGCGAGCCTCGCGCCAGTGCGAGTCTATCTATGGAACAGTGGTGGGGGTGTCAGCCTCAACTATTTAACGCGGCGCCATCTGCGCCCGCGTTCTCATTCAGTTTGCATCGGGTAGCTTGTACGTGTATGTACAAGGAGGGTGTAGGAGTGAGGGCGAGATGTCCGGAGAGTAAGGGCCAGACAATCTCACGTGCTGTAGGCACACGGTCGCCACGACCGGGTTAACTTTTGGCGTCAGGCCATGTGACGGTAATTGTCACGGGACAGAGGTCCGACGGCGCGCATCACGCGTGGCTTGTATTTTCTGCGGTAAAGCAGTGTTCTGAAAGGAAAAGGTTGCCGGAGTGTTTTAATATTAGCAATTCATTGTAACTTGTACATAATCTTTGAATATATTATTTTTCTTTTGTTATTGAAATTTATTTCTTATTTCACTACGTCACAATATAGTTCTTACATGTAGTAAATTACTTCCTCTAACACAAGTAGTCAGATATCAATTTTTGTGGGTCCTTCATTCTAAAAAAAAATTGATTGACGGCAAAACGTCTTATCTGTTAGTATGTGGCCAACGCTAGTGCCTAAACCCTTAGGTGGTTTTATTTTCTCTTTCAAAATTGATATTCCACCATCGATATGGCCGAACTCGAGGCCTAGCGAGTTGGAAACGGATAGTTCGATATAAGGGGAGGTGTACGTTACAAAATCCTCAACATTTTCACAATTTTCTCATGGGTCCGAACCTTTTTTACTAAACTGTTTCCTAGGGTAAAGCGAAGGGCGTTTAAAAAATGACGCAGGACTAATTTTCGTTAAACTCTAAATTTTCGAAACTTGCACAAGTTAGAAATAATGGGAGAAAGTATGCACTATTACACCACCAGTCGAGCGAGTATTAAGAAATTAATTTTACAAAATTATCGTCTTCCCCACGATGTCCAGAGCGCTGTCAAACTGGGGCCCGAGAATGCAAGAAAATACTTCCACTCTTCCTTACAAAGCCACAGACATTGGAATAAAATCAGAGCCGCCAAGTCACAAATATCCACACACTTTCCACGAAAGCTTTCGATTGAGCCGTGTCACACTGTATACCCACACATGCATACACAAACACGGACACAAACTCAAACACGTCCACGCATAAACTAAACGAAGTAGAAAAATGTGGGACTGCTCCGACCTGGATCCGTATTCAATAGTTTTTTCTTATCGCAAAATACGCGGGTAATAAAAATTAGAAGAGCTTGTAGTATTTCATATTGTTTCTAGACAGTTAATCATTACGCCATTATAACAATCACAATGGAAATAATATTCTCAATAACTGAAAAACGTGACAAAATGTTTCTACTACCAAATAATTCGTGCGTACACGAAGATTTTTTTGTACGTTGAATAGTTTGAAAGTACAATTGGTGTATTTAAATACGATACTCATGATAAATTTGAAGGAACCACCAGCAGATTCATCCTTCGCGCATGCTTGTATATCATGAGAAAACCACCAGTTACCTTTGTTCGGACAGTAAACCCAGGAAGCTTATAATCCACCGAAGATCATTTTCTAGTAGTAAGGTATTCTGCAAAAACTTAAAAGAATTTTGATTTATAATAGAGGAGATAATTCACATTTCGAAAAGTAGCTTATTCTTTCTATAACTAATTACCATTTATAAACGATTCTATGGTCAGTGCTACAAGGGATGAATTATCGAAACAATCTTTAGGACGGCCGTGTATCAGCTGCCTGCTACACTTAATTCTAGTGTAGTACGGCGACAATATATCTTGCACATCGCATTTCATAATTTTTCCCTCCAGGAAAATGCCACTTATCTGCAAATGTGAAGCAGGTTATTGAGAAAAATGTCTCTTCCCCTACCCTACAAAATTAGTATCAATAATGATGAACTAAATAGTAACCATTCAGATTCTTCTTCGCCTATTTTCGTTACATCGAAGTCTAATTAATGACACTGCATACGTAATATCAAGAAATCTCGTTAATGCCCTGGAAAGTGGTATTGCCAGAAAAAAATATCAGAAACTCTCCTGAAAATTGTCATTAATACAGAATTTTTGCTTTTGCACATTCATATATTTGTGTTCATAGTTTTACTGCATTGCTCAAGATAGGAAAAACATGAAAGCAAATACGAATTCTCGCACATATCAGCACGTTTTCTTGGTGCGTTCATTTTCTCGCTGGTCTTTTCAACTGGGAACGTATTATTAATCTAAGTAGCATTGACGTAAAGAGCTCAAGAAAACATGCACATATTGCACTTCTCTCCATTTATCAGTTTTGACGTTCAATGTATAAATAAATAAAACTAGAAGTTTATTGGCCCACCAAATGTACGTGCGTAGGTCGTCGAACAATATGCTTAATTCCAAATATTTATGTTAAAAACAGTCCAGATTTACAATCGGGAAGTTCAGATTACAAAACTGTTCCTAAAATGTAAGCTAAACAATGCAAATATATTTGAACTTAAAAGCAAAGGTTATCGCTAATTTTTAAATTATTTTCATCATGCATTGAATAAATAATTCATTAAATTTTGTTCTATGTTAGAACCAACGGTCTTAAATTCGTGATAAGGAAAGTCTTCTCATTGAAAAGCGAGAGAAAAAGTTATGAAAATTCAGCAAATATATACTACTACTACTATGTACACTTATTTAACAAAAACAAAAATGTCTGAATAAGAATATATCTTAACATCTGAACACCACAGATATACTATATCACACCTATCCTAACATTCATTACTCAAAATTTTGCTTGCTTCCATTACATTTCTTTCCATATCACATACGTACAGTGGCACATCAGGGAAGGGCGATTGGGAGTGGTTCAGGGGGTCCTGGGGTTCCCCCGGCTTCTCCTGCCCCCCAAGCCAATGATACACAATAAAAAATAAAGCTTTTACTAATTTTCTAAACTAATGAAAGTCATTCAATATATCAAATGGTTATATTATAAATATTAATTATATGTCGACAAATTAAAATATATTACACATTCAGCAAAAAATGAAAAATCAGTTGAACTCTATATCATCTATCTATCAAGCCAGTTGAACACTGTATCTGTAGCTCTCTCCACCCACCCTACGACAAAAATTCTGGATGCGCCTTTGCACATATACAAACTAAACTGTCAAATTTTAAAAAAATGTGACAAAATATTTTTTGAAGAACACTTAATCATAATTTTAAATTTTCATCAATACATTGGATTACAAAGCCTAAAAAATATTGCAAAAACTCATTAAAATATTGCTTTATACATTCAGAAAATAAAAATGTTAACACATTTTATTTGTATTTTGTGCAATTTCTGTATAATCTAGAACTCAAGATACATGTACATGAATTCTTTTATGCTTCTTTATTATATCATTGTACTTCTGTACAGGTTTTAGAAATTCTTTAAACATTTAAATACCAGAGTGATCTTGCTGAAAATGTGACAACTTCTGGGCATCATATAATTAGAGAGAATTCTGGACAATGAATGTAATATTAAATTTACATGTATTTCCATGGTTAAGAAACTGCAAGAGTCAATAGTATTGATACTTCCTGAACATAGGAATCGAATTCATTCGTACAACATCCAAAGTGCAGAAACACAACACAAAACAAATATATAATTTTAAATTAAATTAAAAAGTTGAATTATTATTTTTCTGTAAGGAATCATTTGCATATAATTATTTTATTCTATTATTTTAATGGCAATTATTATCTTCTCCCTACAAACTCCCTACTTTTATTAATTCTACCAATTCAAAATTTCAAATGCAGGATGCACATAACTCCAAGCACACATCACCTTTAAGTACACAATGTGCCACAATCAAGCCATTCATCCATAATATAAAATTCGTTCTTATGGTTTTCCAACAACGAAGGATAAAAGAATTTCTATGCCATTTCAAAACAATTTATCAAAATAATAGAAAATTAAAAGTAACTTCCTAAAGTTATAATGTACGAATTGCTCTTGCTACAAACAGTTTACTTCTGTGTGCAAATGCTACCATATTTACAAACTTATAGCTTGACCTTTGATTTGTTTTTATGAATGTCATTAAATGTATTATTTATGTTATTGCATACTCTGTTTCACAGAACCTAACAACCAATCAACTTCAGTTAATTTATGAACTTTTAAACACTTACCAAAAATTGTTAGTTAAAAGTCACTTGAACTCCAACAATCTTGGATGAATAATATGTCAAATTTTCTACAAATGACCAAATTACATGCACTATATGAGATCTGTGAATTATCATGACAGTTCATCAACACTCTCACTATTGATTTGTTTCCATGCTTGGATGCCTGTAGATATCTATGAAGGAGAAACAACCTCCCAAGTAATGACTACTGTTGAAGTGATTTACTGCCTGATTAATCATGCAATATTTATATCATACACTAATGAGAGCAAAAGAGTAAAATTGCATACCTTCAGAAAAAAAAAACACTTTACCTCTATCCACCAACATTCATGCATTGTGCTAAGCAACAATATAATACTGAGAACTCATACATATTAACTTATAATTTTGTAATTATATCTTAACTTTATTTTCAACATATATATGCAATGAATTCAAGAATAGGAACAGATTTACCAATTTCTTCTGATAATCACTATCGAAATTACAGGAAAGTAAGCTGGCACACACACACACAAATAAAATATTATTCTATGAACTGTTGAAAGATTAATTTGTTTGCAGTTACAACTAAGAAAACCAAGGCCATTTACACACATTACATGGAGAGAGCATTCATTTTTTAAATCATTAATTTTGTTGTTGTTGTTGTTCTAAATTTAAAACGTTGAATGAAGTGTGCATTAGAGAAGTACAGAAATTTTTGGTAGTCTTCAAGAGATTTATAACAATATACACCCACAGCATTTAAATAATTGGATAACCTTTTTATAAAATTTTACAGAGAATACTCTACATTATGTCATTCTTTCTCTAAGTTTAGAGCAATATTAATAGATAACTTTTGTTGAAAATTCTTCTATAAAATTATTAAGAATTCCTTTGTCAATATGAAATTTCCTTTAGTTGTTCTATAAATTTGAAATTTCAATACAGATCAGCAATGAAATATCTTGGAGCTCTCTACAAGAGTATTACACATTTTAACAGAATGTACACATGACATTAAATTCAAGGAAAACGTAAACAAACATAATAAATAAAATTTACAAAAATTTCACAATTAATAACCAGCCATTAAAAACTTACTTTTTATTACAGATAACATAAAGGGTATTGAACTTTTATTTAATTAAATATAACTGAAAGAGTGAGACTATTGCTGTCATAATATTGAGATTCTCACATCCTTCAAAATACTCTAACCTTTTAACAGTATTCAACTCGTGATTACATAAAAGAAAAAGAAAGGGGAAAAAAGAAGAAAAAACAAAACAAAACAAAACAAAAAAGAAAGCGGTAGAACTCTGGCAAAGAATTTTATGAAGAAGCCCTTCGCTACACAGAAGTTTTTAAAAAATTGAATTGTAACAATGAATAGGCACCTTTTACTTTGTTATTATATGCTATTGCATTCCAGAACACAATAGACACTAATTTGTTTTCCTTATAATATTTTTCTTCAGAAACATATTCCAAGACATCCACTCAATGTAATTAATTCTTAAAAATTAAAGATTTAATTATCAATTTAGTTCACACTCACTCACCCTCCCCAAAAAACGTTCTTATGACACATCATATCGAATAATTTTTGTAGCTTAAGATACAGCAAAACAAATGAAATTCCATCAATAAAATGAGAGCGCAACACAATTTATTAATAAAATAATTTTTTAGAGCAATACTGGGCTATCATGATGTGGTTCCAATGATAGAAAGCGTCAATGCCTCTCAGTTACTTTACAAGAATTTAAATAAAATAATTCATGAAAGACCAAAGTTTTAATTATATGAAAAATTTGTCACTGTTAAATTACTAGAATGCATTATGAAAATCTTACTGGACAAAAAACACCATTATTATGTCAACAGTCAGGTCTTTTCATTTTATAAATATTAATATGTACTCTATAGAGAGTCACTATAGTATTTACAAGATTAACAAAAATAATAGCCCTACAATTCCTTGATATGCACACTTCAACAACTTTCAAATTACATTTTCTTTGTACATCAACAATGCATGTTGTCACACGTCACTTCATTCACTCTTTCAAAATTCAACTGTCTCATACCTGATAGGTACTTTTCATTGGTAAAAGCAGAAACGAGGCATGTTTTTTAAGACTAGATTCAATGTAAACAATATAGGTTAAGTTCATCACATTGTAAATCTCATCTCTAGTCTGCAAGGAAGATTAACAATCTCTCAACCTGTAATGTCATTTTGTATCAGGGAATGAAATGATAAATGCAGACACATTGAGATTAAAGAACAAGCATGCAAAGTGATGTCAATAAGTGCACTGATAATCACAAATGTGACAAAGCAAAAATGTAAACAAAAAAAATTTGGTTCAAAAGAAACTTCAAATATCGACAACACTTGTTGCCAAAATGTTTAAATCCAATATATTCACAAAGCAAAACTCTCCAAGCACAGTGTAAAAGTAATCAAGGTCACATACATGGCACAGCAATTTGGCCTTTGTTTAACAATCAAACATTCACTATTCCTCACTCGTGATCAAATATGAGAATCCCACCAGTAGACACACACTGAGTAAAAATCTGCTTACGAGATTCGACGAGCGAGCGGCGGGCATGGCACGACGCTACAGCGGAGATGAGTGAGGGTTTCTTTGTTCCGCAGAACGCGGAACCTCTATGCGAGGTCCGTGTTTACACTCCCGTTTCCGCGCCGCATTTACAAAAATCAAAGCCTTCTCTAATTGTCAGCGATAATCTACATTTTTTCTGCGAGCAGCGAGACGGAATTATATGAGAATCAGACACACTGTACCAAGATGAACATCTGGTGACTGATAAAAAAAGCAAAGTTTTCTTTACCTTTTGAAGCAGCAACACACGATTCTCTAACAACACTACACGCACATTACTCACAACTCTTCGAATGCTATTCACGCATCAGATTGGCACAACGTGACGATGCGGCGATTCAGGCGATTGCGTATCAAACAACCTTGGGGCCTCGGGGCCACGATCAGCCTGGCGAAGGATCAGCTGTTTGCTCGACCCTGGGAATGGCGGATGGGAATCACAAGGGAGACAAGTTGTCACGTATATTGGAACCACTTGGCAAGTTCAATGTGCATTTGGAGCACCAGCTTACCTCAAGTTTATTTCTATTGGGGTGTATCATGCCGTAATGTCGCGGTATCACGTCTAATTAAAGTGAATCGTCAAAATACTAGAAGTCAACAAAGGATCGAAATCCCAGCTGAAACTATTTCCGAGGTCTTCAACTTCTAAACGCGCTTGTGATTGGGCCGACCGCAAGGAAGTCCGTATCTTTTCGATGAATCTTTTCCCGCAAAATACGTACGACGAAGACATCATCGGAACAAAAGTACAAAGGAATTTTGCGGTCGTTCGAACGAAGATGTTTACCAAATGGGATCCCCGTCCTGACACGTTTGAGTAGGCCTTAGCGATAGTGGGGAAAATGACAAGTGCAGGTCCTCGACCAATCAGCTTGTCCCTTGGTAACGACAGAGCATATGATTGGCACACACTCACCCAAACAAAAACAAACCTCATACCACTATATGACGTCACACACGAGGTCGATGGACAGCTGGCGATCAATGACAGGAGGTACTTGACAAGTTAAAAATATTTCTCCAGGAAATCCTAAAGTGATGGTTAAAAACCGTTTAATATTGTAGTCAGTTTGTATTATTGCTGCTTAATAACTATTAAGTATTGTTGAATTAACATTTTATCCCCGAGTTGTTTGTTTGTACAAAATTGCGTCGTTTGGTGAAACTAAACTACCACCCTTTTGTCTTTGCCTTAAAGCTGGTAGCTCTAAGAATGTTACATTTGTGGGAAATGTCATTTCGCCCTCTCGTGTTCTTACGATATTATATTGTTCAGTTTTAACCTCAACATATCAGCGAATTCTTTGTCTGAAGATCCATGCTGTATTCCCAGTTTGCGTGTTATGCGATGAAAGAAAGCAACTTCATTATAAATTAGTACAAAAATTAAAAAAAAAATACACACGCTATTTTGTAATGAATCATTTAATTATTTTATCTTGGGCCTGTTTTTCTCAAGTAAATAGTTCGCATAGTTCCGGGATGTGGCTTCCCGATAATGTTAGCTTCCGATCAATTCCAGCGGTGACTTTGACACTTGGCAAAATCAGAGATGGACAAGAATGACAATCCATAAAAGTAATATGTTATATATTAAATTTACTGCATGCGCTATACATGCATGAACGGCATACAACACTACGTTTTTACAGCGATTTGAAGACTCCCTTAGGTTTGAGCTCGTTAAAATTATAAATTATTGGCAGCTCAGTTAAAATAATACATAATTCTCAGGTATTTGCTATCAGATAAGAGCAGTTAGAAAAACGCAAGATCCATAGTACTACCATAGTGTAGCTCTTTATTTCTTCAAAGATTTTGTTAGACTAGTTTTCTTGAATTGCAATTGGTTTCATACAATTCTGTAAGAGAATATTCACATTCATGTTTAAATGTGCTTTAAGCGTTGCTTTAATAGCAACAATATTATGATTCTACAAAGCATCAGCAGTATTCTTTAGATAAATACGTGCTCTCAGATAGTAAAATATCATATTTTTTTTATTTACACTTCGGAATTACTCCAAGATGACGAAGATTTAAATAATGTTTCAGGTTAAAGTGGCTTAGGGCTTAAGTGATGTCATTGCAGTGCCTCTGACCGGGAAGTCAGAGTTCGAGTCCGGACAGTGGTAGCATTTTTTCGACACTAGCTACAGAGCTAGATCGGATTCAGCTATTGCCTGGAGGAGAATTCTAGTGGACATGCTGCCCTGATCTGAGTCTTTCCATGATTTCTCCGATTAAATTTAGGCGAATGCAGGAGCAATACCTTAACGAACGAGACACGGGCCGCGCGCTATCATACATTTCTTGTCCTTATATCCCCACTTACACAAACTTTCACTTGCGGGCACTACACCACCTCACATGTTGGGAGCTTAGAGTTTGTTTCGTCTGGGGCGGCGCCCCGCTGGTGGGAGGAACCTGGCTGGGGAAAACCTCGCAAGTAGATGTGTAGTTCAGCGCCAGATCTCGCCATCCAGCGGGGAAAGATCACTGCCACCACCCGCGATAAGAAACATGCACTGCACTTACGGGAACAATGTCTTTAGCTCTTAACGCTCCTGGAAACATGAATCCTTTTTTATGATCAGCGTCACAACACGAGATATTCTTATAAAACGAAGAAAAAAGTATTTTTTCTATTTTCCCTTCTTTTTTTTATCGAATGTGTCAAAATCGGCTATGAACGCCTGAAAATATCTTCGAAACATCTTTACCATCTACAGAAAATAGCAAAAAAATATTAAAGTCAATTTTCTAAGGCGTAATGTGATTAAACATTTTTAACTTATTTGAGGAGCTAAAAAACACGTTTCTCATTTGTACGAAGTACGCCGTGAAAATTGATTCAAATCCTGCGAAAAACTGTTTTTCTCAATTACGATTTTCAACATAAAAATTTTTTATCCCCGGGGACGCTTCTGCCAATCTTATTACACTACCACCTCCGCGAAATCTCAAAGACATTTAAAACATCTAACTCAACATTTAAAATTTGTTTTAGAGTTTGGATGGTAAGGAGATGGTAGTGATTGTACAATATATCATGGAAACAGCAATTTTACCTTCTTTTGCAGGACATGTGAATAAAACTTAATTTGGATAAGAATAAAATATAAAATTGCACACAAAATTAAATAATTGTTCTTTAAACACTGGAAAATAAATACCTAAAAAGTAGCCAAAATATTCCCTATAAAATGGTATATCATCCAGTGAAAACTCCATCGAAATCTGTATAACTGTTCCCGCGATTAGCACCGACAGACGAACGGACGGACGGATCGAACGACGGGCCGACGGATCGACAGAGCTAGAATCAGAAACATTTCTTTACGCATATACACGAACCTCCATAAACAGGGCCTTGTATTAATATTTCCAGTATTTTAGACATGTAACAAATTAATTGAGACAACATCTCGGCATTGACAAAACATAAAGAAATGGTTAAAAAGCAGGAAAATATAAATAAAAGCATTAATATAGTACAACTACCAAGCCAATAAACTCAATGAAATTTGAACTAAAAGCAAACAAATCATTAATAACATTACCAACTCAGATTTGAAAATTTTCATTATGAGTTTATTTAACGAAAAAGGTAAGATTAAAAGACATGCATTTACACACGCATACACACACGCACGTGCAAACACACAAAAACACAGAGACACATACACGCACACACAAACACAAACATGTTGGGAAGAAATGGGTTTTGTATTGGTCATTTTATTGTTTTCAATTAGCATGTTCATGCAAAATGAAAACAGTAAACTGACGAATACAAAATTTAAAGAAGTACAAAAATGAATAATCCTTAACCCTCTGATAACCAATTTTTGTTACATTATTAACCACAGGATTCCTCCCCATTCGTCAATACAGTTTTTTATCGGTTTTGACGGAATAAGTAACAAATAAATAAATAAATAAATAAATAAATAAATAAATAAATAAATAAATAAATAAATAAATAAATAACCTACGGACCTATCACAATTGTGAATAGTGCAATATCTTACTACTAATAATACTCAAGTCGTTTCAAATATATTCTCAGAGATCTCAATAAGTAATTTCTATATTCAACTTACATAACAAGTATTATATAAAGATGAATATATTGTTATCTTAACAAGGATCAGAGTAGTGTGTCTCAAAACAATCGAGAAACGAATAAAATAACACATTTTATCACTACAATTATCATTTCATATTCATTTGGATAATTGAGATAAATACAGCAAATTCAGAAATCAGTGGATTTGAAAAAAAAGGAAAGTTGACAACTGGTGCACGACACGCCATGAATCCTTTTTAGAATCAAAAGATGGAATGTAAAAAGAAGTTGTGTAGTACGTAAAAAAAGTTGTTAGCAAAAAATGTTTTTGTTGCATAGTAAATTGCTTAAAGAACGAGAGACGCATTAACGTTCTATGAATAGTTTGTTTGCCACAAAAAAAAATTGGGAGAGAAAATCTAAAGGTTGGCTGTGATTGCACTTTTCTTGGTTATTAGAGAGTTACATACTGGAACAAACAATTACATTAAAACCCAATATTTAATCTGGATGTTGAACTTACAATGTACGATGTCGGGAGTGGACAGAGTAAGTCCTTCGCTCTAGACTCAAAGAATGACAAGTTTTTTTCAAGCGAAGTGCTATTTACTGACTGAATCTACAGTGCGATGTGCGTCGCCTTGCGTAGGGGTGCGAACCTGGCGACCTAACGGTACCGCCTTTTCACAATTCTTGCCGGCCACCTTAAGGGCGAGAGCTCCGTACGGGAACAATATTCAGGTCCGTAAAGTTGGACTAGCAAAGATTTCAAAAATACTAGACATTTGTCTAAATATTTGTTGCTATTTTTGTAGCTCATTTATTTCGCAAAAAAAGTCGCTCTTCCTGTAATTCTGATATCCAACTTCTGCTAATTCCATGTCAAGTTAGCCCGACAATTACAAGAAAACCAAGATATTATGTAGATAAATAAAGCAGAATTACATGTATAGGAAATTTTCGCTTTCTGGTTGCCCCAAAGAACATCCTTCGCTGTAAATCAATTTGCGGGAATGCGAAATTTTGCCAAATAGGTGGTATTAGGATGCCGGAACTTTAAGGATCTTCAATATTCTCCCAGAGCTTCACACTGCTCTTGCCTGCATCCCGGTTTCTGCACTGCACCTAGTAGCGGGGTGCAGCACATGAGGCGGCTGAACATTCCTCGCATGCACACACCCATATGCAGAAGAACGCAATACATACGAAAATGTTCAAGTTGGGCAAGCACTCTTATTATACAGTGAGTACCAAAAAAAAAAAAAATAATAAACACACACTCCAAGCATACGAAGAACTGTCATACCAAGCTGAATTCACGTAAACAGAAAATGATGAACACAAATCTTAGACTTTTATAGGTACAGCCGTTACCACTGATGCTCCAAATGCCTACTAGCGGTGCCAATACACCGATAAGTCACCGAAATAGTAATCACAAAACAGGATGTGCAAGAGACAGTAATACTCTGAAAAGAAGAGCACCAAGTAGTGTTGGAATTAGGATTGAATGATTGAAATATGGGGGTAAAATGTCGGAAAGTCAGCTAACTATATTATTTAATATAATTATCAAGAGAGGCAGAACACCATCAGAATGGAAAACTAGCACGACCTAATTAAATCCCTTCGACAACGTACCGTCCGTCCTAATGAGATCCCAATTTCTCCCAAACTGACAGTTCGGACATAGTTAACTGAGGCCTACATCTGGCCGCGAAAGAGACAATCAAATTCCAGGAGCATTTAGGGGACCACCGCGAGATGCGCCTGCTCGATAAAGGTCCCCAGACCCGCGTCAGAGGTAGGCTTCCAAGGAAACCTGGATCAGCAACTCGGGTGCGGAATACTGTCTAAGGGCAGTCTCCCCGCTAACAATCTTCTACGCTAAATAAATAATTATTGAATACAACTATAAAATTGTTTCAAATAATTATATTAGAAGAAAATACAATCATTTCTGCAGATAATTGAAGACATGAATAAGAGTATCATCACGAAAGTGCAAGTAAGTAATATAGTAGCAGACGATAACATTTGTGCAGTGGGTGCTGGAGAAGAGGATTCTGTTAGTCCTGCTTGTTAATCTGGTTATGGGTAAGATAATAGCGTAAAATAAATGCCAGGATATGAAAAGGAAAGTAAAAGAATCCCAATAGTGAGTTGTGCAGACGATGCAGTACCATTGGCAAATTCAGAAGTCGATTTACAAAGACCTCCCCACACGCTATCGAAAACTGTAGAATAATACCACATGATTTTATCAACTGATAAAACAAAATCAAATGTAATTTTAAAGGATCCAAAAAAGTGTAAATTGATGGTAGATAATCCAACAAGTCATTAAAACCACATTTTAGAAGTGAAAATTTCAAGCTCGAGGGACACTTATAATGAAGGTAAACAGCAGTAATTAAAGGAACTAGATTATCGGGATATCTGAAATTTGTAACCTAGAGAAATAAATATCTCAATATAAAAAGTAAAGTTAAAATACCCCAAAACATAGAAAGACCAGTTCTGACTTATAGACCAGAGACGTAAGCCGATACCAGAAGAATTAAAATGGAACGATGATCTTCGGAAATGAGCACTTTAAGGGAAAACAAGATGGGATTGAATAAATAATCAAGATGTAAGGAATGCATGTCTAGTGACAGTTAAATTCATTGGAACAAGAAGAAAAAGTTGGGATGGATACGTTTCCAGGGCAGACAATAGTATGCTGATTAGAATAGCAAGAGATTCAAGAAACGTAGGTTAGAGGGATACAGTAAAATCTAAGAAAAGATAGATCAAAAGCTGAGAATCGACATCTCCCGACTCATCATGAAGGTCAAGTGTGCAGAATAACAGGTTCCACCAGTAAAGAGAAGAAGATTTTGGCCAATTAGCTCCTATTTGTCATCCATTCACTATGCAGTTCGGGTAGCTACGCCGTTCGCCCCTCCCTCCCCTTTCGCCACGTACTAAAAACCCGGGGCATGGGCACCATCTACCACCTTTTGCTGAAGTTCAGGAGGCGTGTCAGAGTGCAGGTTTGAGTTATCCTGTTTGCTATCGAAAATCGTATTATGGCTGCTAGCTAATGCACACGGGAGGTTTATCTGAAAGAGAAGTAGGAATGAAGAAGGAGTAGCATGTAATTGGCAAATTTATTTCCGAAATGGCAACTTGTCGATAGTATTCCGAAGCAGATTCTGAGGTTAAAAATCGTATTTCGACAAAACAAATGAGCTAACCGTGGGCCACCCAGGCAGAACAATTCTGAAGACTGGGAATGCCATGAATAAGAATTCATTCTCTTGCTTCCCTGATGTCATTTCAATAAACATTGAGATTTACTTAGGTTAAGTTATAAAGATTAATAATCAAGGTGAGTATACAACAGTCACAAGTTTGAATAAAAATGCAAATTATTTAGTATCCAATCATTGCTATAAAGCGATTTTGTATTCAGTTTCATAACAAAAACGTTTCAGTGTAGTCTGCAAACAATAACCTTTTCAATATACTTTGTTTCACCGTAGTAAGGTATTCGTACTGGGAAGGAGTTTACTTTATATTGAATTAAGAAGCAAAGAGAACGGTGTATCATGACTGTATTGTTATTCGACTCCACAACCTTTAATTATCATCTACGATTTCTAATCAAAGTGGTTTGGAAAGAATGTTTATTTATACACGCACGCAAAGAAATGGACATCGCATGGAAAATACCGTCAAAATTAAACCGCTGCAATCGGTGTAATTGCTGTAATCTCTGAATGCTTTTGAGAACTAGAAAGTATTGCTAATCAACGCAAATTCCACCGTGAATTAATGGATAACTCTCGAATATCATGCAGTGGTAATACGAAACTCTCAACATTATCCTGAAGATAACTAAACCACAAGTTTGTTAACCAGGGCTCTTAACCGAAAGTGGTAAAACAGGCCCTTAGATGTGTAAACGAAAAACGATACATTTTTGTTTATTATGTTTACTATTATTATATTTCTCCGTTTTGGAATTAATATAAATATTGCTAAACTTATTTTATTTTATAAAGCATTCAAGGCTTTCACGGCCGGAGTCAATATTATTCATGTCTTCCGGGTTGATGGGCCGTGGTCCAATTGTCCTTGAACTGCCAATACATATGAACCTGACCTTGAACTGCATAACATATTTTATGTTGTTAATACTAACAACTAGAGCCAAATTGGAAGTCAAAATTTGAAAAACAAATTTGTAAAATTGGAAGATAAAATTTGCATATTTTCAAACGTTATTGCAGTTTGAAGACACTCTTATGTTGTTATAATAACACTACCCTGTTGCTTTTGACCATTTTGAACAAAGAGATGAATATTACTCTCCAAGCTTTATTTTATTATTACTTATTAGAATTACTTATTACTTATTGCCAAATTTGAGATGTAAATATAAAACAAGACATTTTTTAAAAGTTTGGTGGCGTTTTAATTGTGTTTGTATAACAATATCGCGTTTCGACGTTTGACCCTTCTAGAATAAGATGTATATGCTACTGGACTATTTTGCTTTCTTCATGGCATCACCTCTTGCGAAATTAGAGAACAAACCAATAAAAGGCAATTTTTAAAAATTTATTGCGGGTAAAATCAATTTTGTCGTTTAAAAAAAGAATGTTGTGGTGCTATGTGTGACCATTTTCGACTAAGAATTACGTATTACTGAACATATTTTTTGATAATGTAACTACTGACAAATCAGAGGGAAAATATACAACAGCACTGTTTAAGGTCAAGGTGACTCACTGAAAGTATTTTTGAAGGTAATATAGTCTCTGATAATTTAACAACGAAGTAAGAGTAAGTTTTGAAGTAAATATCAGAAACTGATTGGAACAATAGAAACATTTTTTTGCTATCCGCCGACTATTTATAATGAGTAACACATACAACAACCAAAGTTTAACAAAAATCATATTTTGAAATTGCGGAAATAGAAACAGTACAAGCTGTACTAATATTCTAACTAATTTTGTGTTGTAACCAGAAGAATTTGAGAGTTATTTGCAACCAAATTCTTCCACAGCAATATATCGAAACTGGTCACTTTGTAACAATTACACGTACAGTCTTGCTAAGTAAATGTTAACCAACAGAATCTTTATAAAAGGCAAAAATATCGTTCATATAGGAAACAAAATTTGTACTAGATCTTTTAAAAATAAACATTTGAACAGCGATCAGACTACATTTTTGACATTAGCGAACACATTTTTGTTACGACTGAGGTAATAAAAACATAGCTGCAACAACAAAGTGAACATAATCTATTTCTAGATAAAGAAACGAATTAACATTTCTAAACACTTAACCAATTAATATCATTTGAACTCGTGCACACGTTGGTGACATTGTTACTCACTAAACAATGTAAACACTGATTTGCAATCAGGCTGAGTGAATTGGGGAAAGATGTCTGTTGTGGAAAGAAATTATTCGTGGAACATTTCTTTGAAGAATTGGCCTTCCTTGAACGAGTATTGCACGAACAAATCTTTACAAGAAGATATATCTACAGAAGCACAGAGTTTAAAGACATACAATCATTAATGGCACGGTTAACACATTCACATAAGATACATACTCGCATTCATCGAGACCTAAGAACTCGACACCGTCCGCTTGGAACCAGTGAACACTCTTGGGTTGGTAGATTCGTGATCGTAAATGCAGGTTACCAATACGATCTGCAAGGGGAGGCGTGGTACGAAATTGCCGCTGAAGCAGAATGTGGAAAGTAAATATATTTTCCGGAAATAATGCTACTAAAACGTATACACCTGAGCAGTGAAAAACTTAGGTTCTCGCTGAAAGCCATTATTTGAAGTGGCTTAACAATTTACCAGATTTTTGGCTTACCTTCACCCCTCCGTTACACGTATTTTTGCTGGTAGAACTGTTCTGTTCCATTTTTGGCGAGCTCTCTAATTGCGAAAATTGCAAAAAAATATAATTTCAAAAGAACAGTATTGAAAATATAGATTTTTGTCTTTAATAGAATCTGTTTAAAAAAATCATATCTTTAAAAACAATCAGGTACAATTTTTTGAAAACACGACATGTTCTTACGTAATTTTTGCTTGAAGTTAATGCAAATTAAAAACCTATTTTCTCAGAAATGGCTCCATTTTTTACTTAAATGTTTTCCCTTATGGAGCAAAGTACGCTAAAAATTGCACAGATCTCATTTTGATTAACCTCCCTGAAGTTACTAAAATTTGAAAAGTTAGAAATAATGTAAGAAAGAAAGTGCTGGTGAAGTTTCCATAAAAAATCCTTGTAAAAATACCTCTTTGAAGAGAAAGTCATGTAAAATAAAAAATAAACTAGTCATTTTCGCATAATTTTTGTTTCAAATAAAGACAATTTTTAAAAAATTCTGAAAAATATATCCAGATTTGTTGTTAACTGTTTGCTCGAATAGAGCAAAGAACGGTTATTACAAGATCACAAGACCCTAAATTTGCACAAGACAAGTTTTGCTGGAATTGGGACGCTTAGAAAAAGGAAGGAGAGATATCTCTGTCTCCTAACTTGACTAACTTCATGTGACTTGATAACTATTCCACTCCCCGCGATGTAATGCCTGTAGGTGGTTCCGCGGAGAGCATAGAGGAGAAGGGAGGTACGGTTTTAGTGAGTCAAAGTCTCATACCCTGGGTAGTACGGCCAGCCAGTGTAATTTGAAGAATTCCATCTACCCTCATAAAAAACAAACACGCAGACAGACGGACACACACACACATAGACAGAGACACGCGCAGACAGAGATACGCACACACAGACAGACTTAAGATTTAGATTTATTTAGTCAAAAACACAGTAAAAACTGTATGTGACGTATGGGGGAGAAGATTATCTGAACACGTTTTCTTGAGTTCCAGAATCCCTTCCCGTCATTTTAACTATAAATAGTTGAAAGATGAGTAAAAATTAAAAATAAATAAATAAAAATACATTTTAAAAATCGCAAGATTAGCAATATTTGAAAAAATAGACATTTTCGTTTCCGAGCAATAGGAAATTTATTTGTATCGGTAAATGAATTGCAAGTGTGATTTTTCTGCATTGATAACAAAATAGTTACTCACCCCTACATCTACTCTTACCATTACAAACAAAAGGAGAGTTGAACAGAACGTGTGCATACGAGTGAAGCAATATTTACGTTCAGAAGCAAAACAAGTGGCCATCTCAGCATTTGTTCAATGGATCACTGGACAAAAAACTGCTCGAAATGGGGGTCATTGACCCGGAAGCTGAAGTACATTATTTGTTACAAACATATTAAGTCTTTTAAAAAATTGTACAATACAAATATAAACTAATTCATTATATATCATTGTTATATAATTGAAAATAATTTTTCTTTTTGATAATCAGTATAGTCTCTAATTGTATAGAAACTGTTATGCAGCAAAAAGATTTTACTTTTAACTTAAATTTGTGAACCGATTTCATTTTTTAAAACTTCATCTGGCAGTGCGTTGTAAAGTAACGTACATGTATTGTATGTGGATTTCTGATAGTGAGCTGTTGATACTGACTCTTGATGAACGCGATTTTTACGACGTGTGTTGTAATTATAAATATCAGTGTTGCATGAAAATATGTTCCCACCGTTAAGAAAGTCACTTTTGACAAATATTACAGATTCGTAAATATATAGGCAAGGCAGCGGTAAGAATCCAAGCTCAATTAAGAGAGGTTTGCAAGGGTAACGTGGATGGCATTTTTTCATTATTCGAATATTTTTTTCGCATTCTAAAGGTCTGAGTACTACATGATGAGTTTCCCCAGAAGTTTATACCATATCTCATACGGGAATGTACATTAGCAAAATACACGCAACGAGCTGCATGAAGGCTGACAGAATTTGAAAGAATTCTGAATGCGTAACATAATGAACTTAAATTAGTGTTTAATTTTGTTATATGTACATTCCATTTGCTGTTTGACTGAATTCAATTTGAGACACGCGCAGATAAAGGCACGCGCGTAGACAGACACACGCGTAGACAGAGACACGCGCAGAGACATGCGCAGAGACATGCTCAAACAGACACACTTTTATATTGAATTGACCTTTCGGTATCGTTGATTCTGACTACACGTATAGAAGATGTAGTTTATTACAAATATGATTAATTTTTATCCACTGTTTCGTTACCAAGACCCTTTAACAGGAGTTTTTCTTTCAAGAAATCGATTTCCGCTGCAGCATTGCAATACTTTGTTCTTATTATGTAAGTACGTAATAAGGTGAAACAGAAAAAATAAATGTTATTTAGTGTGAAGGGCATTCGTACAATATAACATTTCATGCTGGAAATGCCTGGCACACTGTGTTGTTCTGAAAATTGGACTGGCGGATCGCATTGCGCAGTCTCCGAGGGATACGTTGCTGCGTTGAGCGTTGCTAAGGCAACTCACATCAACACCCAGGCTGAGCGGGGAGCTAAGGTATCGTCCGCGGCTCCCACTGTCGTCGACTGAGCGCCCTGCTCTCGCCACCATCCGGCCTTTCTCTCTCTCGACTGGCCAGCTCCTATAAGTCAGCAATCGCTGCAACTCTCCCGTGTTATGAACGTACTGTGGAGTAAGTAAGGACGTATTGATAAAGTGATATGAATGAAAACAGAGTAGGAATTCGAGTAAGAATCGAACACTAAAAGTTGCTGACGATTTCGAAGCAGTCGATTGAAGACTTAGTAAGGTATGTACGTAGCATTTAGCAATTTAGTGTCATGGTGTAAAAAGTTAAGTTGGCGTATAGACAAAATTAAGATACAATCAGACACACATCTGGCGGGCGATAGTTAATTAAAAATAAGTTTCATATAAACAGACTTTTTTGTAATAAATTTTTCTGAATTTTTGTACGTAGTGTGAAGAGTAAAATATTTATTAATCCTGGAAGAGCAAATGGAGTGACTCAAGTATTCAACATTAATGTTTAAATAGTTGACGTTAAATAACATGTCTCCTTTTAAATTTTCTACAATTTATCATGTTTTTTATTTTATTTTTAATTGTTTTAAATTTAATTTGTTGCGTCTTTTACTCAACACGTTTATTTAGCTTTTTCGTGCATTGAGTGTATATACATTGGAGTAACCCTCCTTTAAGTTATCTGTCGTTTGCGTCGTAACATCGCAGTCAGTCGATGCCTATTAGCCCTTGGGGCAATTTTGATTATTTTACGATTGCATACGTTTAATTGTCGGATCAGTTGTGAAAATACAAAGTAAGACAAACATTATGTACGATTTTTACCTTATGCCGGAAACGTCGAAACATCGAAAATAAGCTCTTAAGACAATTTGAAGCATATTTTGTGTATTAAATTCCTCGAATATTCCGAATGGCTTAGCCGCAATAAGCACTCTAAAGTTGGTTAATAAAATACTTTCTATGCAAAAATTTGTATTTCAGAAGCACATAAACATTCCAGAAACATGTACATTTTTTATTATTTAGAAAATAAATTAATATATTTGTACAGAAAGAACAAATAATATAGAAATAGAAAAGGCATTCAAATTGTATAAATTGGGTGCTTTTTTATTGCTGAGTTAGTTTTTCTTTCTGAGCAAATACATTAATTTGTTTTGAAATAATAATAAGCAATTTACATGCTCCTGGAGTATTTGGATGTTTCTGCAATGCAAGTTTTGCATGGAAAATTATCAAAGCACCTTTTCAGTGCGTATTGCGTCTCAGTCACTCGGAATATCCAAGGAGTTTATTTGACGAAATATGCTTAAATTTGACTTAGGAATTTAATTTCGTATTTTCGACGTTTCCTGCATAGGGTGCAGGAAACATCGAAAGGTATCTATTTTAATACAGTTAAAATAATCCAGAAGTTTTAGAACTCTTGGGCAGTCTACGACAAGTTAAGTTGCATGTCTGAATTTACGGAATTTCATAACGAAACCTAAAATATCTGAGAGTTAATGGGAAACTAGAGAAAAATTATAAACAGAAACTGAAAACCGGGATACTCCGTTTGAAGGATAAAGTACTATAGGTTATGCTGTAGTAATAAAAAGGCAGAAAATATAGTTTTCATTGAGCAGCTCGTAATCAGCTTCCTGATCCCATTACAGCAGCACTTGACATTGTATTCGTATTTCACTGCCATTTCATTCGAATAGCTCTCCCCTTACTATCATAATTCTAGGTCAACGCCGTAAATAGGACCTCTAGCAGCAATTGAATCGTGACCTTGCTAGCGACAATCTGGCCACTAGTTTATGGTTTATATTACTAATAAATCGAGCGATTGATAAATGCGGCGTCGTTCGTCAGTGGAGGGAGGATAGTGATGAAAAAGCTCAAACTGTACTCAAACTGAACTCAAATAAAACCGATTTCTTTCTGTCATTTTATTTCCAATTTTTCTTTTTGGTGAAATGTGGAATGCTTAATCTTTTGAGAGGAAGAATACTTTCGTACGGCTGTGCACATCTAAGAAGTTTATTGCTTTAAGCCAAAGTTCTCCACAAAATTCCAGATATTTGTTATTATTATGAAATCACATTACGTATTTGAAACTCTACTTCCACAAGGCCTATATTACTGTAACGGTGATGATAACAAATAGTAAGTTATTTTACACTTCAGGTTATAAACAAAAAAACAAACAAAAATGTTAGTGTGGAATGAATATCTGTCTAGAGTAGAAATTGTCGGTGCACAAGAGACGTTGTACATCGTAATATTTGTTTTTTGCCTTGCTGAACGGTTTCTTCCTTAGAGGCCTCCTTTATTTGGAGACCAAAGAAGAAGTATTTTATTCTATTTGCCGACTGTGTTATTAACCATCTTAACGTAATTTTTAACAGTAAAGATATATTATTTTTTAATATACTTCTTCATTGAACTAAAAAAGTACATTTTTTAGACGAGTTGCTTGTCTTGTGTTCCGCCGATACATCTATTGTTCTTTAATATACTGACATTAAATAACGAGAATAAAACTCCAAGTACCCGGTACATAACAAAAAATAATAATACAAATTATAATAACTCTGACTGGCTATGAATCTATTGTTCGCTTTTACAGATGATGACTACAACGACGACGATGCGGATAACTGGTGCTAGTGGCGGCGATGGTGGGAGTGGTGAGGATGGCAGCTGGCGACGACCTTCTGGCCCTCGTCCATCCATTGGCGGAGTATCGGCCGTATCTGTGGTGTCTCTATACTCAGAGGAGGCTTTGAGGCCTGAAGGTAAGACTAAGTGGTACGAGTAGGTTATTATATTTCACATGAATATTTCCCTTTGCTTGCCACGCTTGCTTCGCGAGCCCAGAATTTTCACTGCTTAGGATAAAGAAAGGATAAAGATAAACTGAAGTTACTGATTTTTTTAATATTTGTTATTTAGTTGAAATGCATGACCACATTTTCTCCTTGATAATAATGTCAAGGGTCATTTTTAACTTGTTAGTAGAGGAAATATAACAGCTTCATCAATATACTGCGTTAGAAATGGATCAGTAGATTAAACAAATTTTCAACTCAAATTGACAACGGTTTGGAAATGCTTACGTTTTAAAATATCTTTTTTACTCCAACATTTTTCAGGAAATAACTTACTCGATTTCTTGAGCTGGAATATTTAGTCATTATTAGGAGCATGCACTCTTTTGTATGTTCCAGAAAAGTATGAATGTTAAGAATTTATCCCTTACAAAATATCTTCACTTGCAGATATGGATAACGCGACGTTGTCTGCTGCTGTGGACGAACTTCGCGACAAAACACGTTACTTGGCGATCGAAAATGAATGGATGCTGTTGTTCCTGATAAAGAATGCTGATGCAGATGCAGGTATGAAAGCGAGATATCAGTACGAGATCTCACTTCGAGAAACGAGTTTAGAGAGCTGAACGAAATTCTATTAAAACGCTTAATAAAATTAGGCATGTATTGGGCACGTTTGTATTGAAACATTTTCAAAAACTTATTATTTATGTAATCTGACTCAACTTTGTGGAACTAATCCACTTGTAGAATTACTTCATAGATAAATTATAGAAGATTTTTTCTATTGACGCAACGTGTGATGTAGGACCTATAGATTTTAATTTTGTTTTCAGGGAAATTAAATACTTTTTATTTAGAACAAGAGAAATTTTAAAAATTGTAAGACACGAATAATTAGAAAATAATATTTAATCCGGAAATCTCCTGAAGAGTCTACAAGATTGAACTTTTAATTCTGTTCACTAGAAAGTTTTTAGATCAGTTTAGCCATGTCAGTGGAAATTGTATATCCCATGCGTGGAAAAAGCGAGTAGTCGTGTGCATGCGGAAAGTTTTCCTCGTCTTTGTCTTCGAAAAATCGGTATACTGTAATTATTTGGAAGAAAATGAAGTAATTTAGTTTTTAGTAATTATTTTACAGATTTCACAAAAGAGAGTGATGTAAGAGGATATTCATAAACAAATGTATAGCCTTAGTATGCATGAACGATGGTTAAGTAAAACTGAAGAATTGTACGGTTTTTAAAACTAGTCTCTTCGTATGGTCAAACGGTCACTGTCAAAAACTCGTTGAAATCATTTTTTGATTTGCTTTTTACGCTGTGAAAAGTTTTCGGATGGTGCAAGTAAAATGACATTTTATACGTTACTGTAGAGGGAAAGCGCGACTGGTGGATAAAGAGATGTACTCACTGTGAGTTCATCAGTAAGGATGTCTTACGTTTCGTAAAGACAGTCAAATATAATTAAAACTGAACGAAATTAAATAGCAAAAGGAATGGTGTTTTACAGATGAGAAAGGAAATGTATTAAACGAGGACGTGGGAATAAATTAAAATATAAAATGTGAATAATGAGAATCAATAAAAAATTAATGATCTTTTTCTGTTACTGAGTTAACTGTACAGTTCATTTTTATCTTCTATTATTTGGTATGACACAGAAGCGGCGTATTAACCCAAAGTTTTCATTAGTTTACTAGTATTTAAATGTGGAAAATCATTATCTGATCTTTAAAATGAAAAACATTATTTTCAGTAAATCCCTACACACTGTTGCATAGATGGAGAGAATGATTTATAATCAAAAAGAAACAAAATAATATTAACGGACAAATGCAAATTAAATTACTTCAGTGCGCCCACACGGAAATCTGTTGACTTCTTCCGTACCCTGTTCAGTCAATGCAACTTACCTGCGCAATTGTACCGGAAAGTTTAAGTTGTAATATGTTCGTAGTAATATCATTCATCTAACCACGTAAGTGCGGCAGCACCAATACATTACTGAAAGTCTAATAGCACAACTTCATTGATACTTGTCACGGCATCGAGCACATGTGCAGCAACATCTTTCACATTATTCACTGGCATACAAAAGACTTCTTGTTTTAAGTAGCCGTAGAGAAGAATATTCAAAGGCGTGAAATCAGGAGACCACGCAGGCCAATTGACAAGATCCCCCCAACACCAAATCCAACAAATTGGAAAACAGGGACGTGATGCCTTCGTTTCCTCGAGATTCATAATCTTAGTTTTAGGGTTCATGATTCATCCACTGACTCTGTTATTAAAAGAAGACACGTTTTAATCTTTTTACCAACGGTAATCGCTCGGTGATGCTAGATTTGAAAATCAATTAGCTTAGCGACGTTTTTACTGCTCTTCGAATGCCTCGGAATGTGGAATGCGGCGTGCGTTAGCCGAGGAGCGACAGTGTCGGACATTGTACGTGAATGCGTATGTGTGTGTGTGTGTGGGGGGGGAGAGGTGTGTGTTCGTCTAAGTAAAACTCTTAATGTAATGGTTTTTAGCAATTTTTCATTAACCTTCAGTCCAAATTTCTTCAGAGCAATATTAGCTGATTCCCAAAATGTAGTCATACTTGTAGTGGTGCTACAACGGCACACACTTACTCGCATTATTTGTAACGGCTATGCAATATTTACTACTATAAAAAGTAAGTTCAACCTGCAGACAGTTTTCTCCGCGCTGAGATTCGACGTCAGGTTCGGTCCAAGGAGTTAATTTCCTACGCTCTTTACCGCTACTCCATACAGACGCTCGCTCGAACTTACTTTTGCCGCCGCTTAAAAAATTAATGGGCTCTCCCATTATTTCTAACTTATGGAATTTTCGAAAAATCAAAGGGTTAATCGAAAATGAGAACTGCGCCAATTTCTTAAGCATTCTTTTCTCTACCATAAAAAACAAATAAATTCCGAAGTGATTTTGAGGAAATGTTTTTATAAATTGCATTAACTTCAATCAGATATTTTCGAAAAATTCTATGTGACCCTACTTCCAAGATCTAACTTTAGATAACATATTTTATTCCGTAAATAATCCATGTTTTCATCTATGTAGTTGTATTAAGACACCGACATTTTTTAACTTTTGTAATTTTTGAAAAATAAAGT
Source organism: Gryllus bimaculatus (assembly GCA_017312745.1). Taxonomy (NCBI): domain Eukaryota; kingdom Metazoa; phylum Arthropoda; class Insecta; order Orthoptera; family Gryllidae; genus Gryllus; species Gryllus bimaculatus. The sequence goes on along the minus strand of BOPP01000070.1, from coordinate 5,544,589 downwards.
ATTCAAGGAAAATGAGACCAGGACTATTTTTTAAATAATCATTAATACTCTCAGATGTTAATGTTTAATAAAAAAATTGAATGTGAGAAAACTTTGTAAATATTGAGGATTCATGTAAAAAAATTCTAAAAATAAAAATATCCGTTTCAAACTCGCAGAAGCTTGAGTGCGTCTACATCAACAGAGGAATATCAGTTTCGGAGAAAATTGTGAGAGCGGTTTAGGCTCTAGCATTGACAGAGATACAGACAAATGGACCCATAAACACGGACAGACAGAGAAACGGACCTAATGAAAGAAGGACGTTTTGTCGTCAATTGAATTTTAGGTATCAGAGACTTACATAACATGGATTCTTACTACACAACGTGTTAGAGGAAGAAATTTAGGACTATATGTAGGAACAAGATTTATCGCATTTCTTTGTTGTCAGATTCATATAATAAGTGTTTTTCTGCCAAAAAGTCGCCAATTTCCGTCACACGCTACAATACTTTCTCATTACTTCTGATTGTAGTATAGCGAGAAAGTAAAAATGTAGTTCCGAAAAATATTATATTTCTCCTTCCCGAAAGAACGTTGTTTGTGAATCCTCTCGTATATGTGAGAATCATTGAAATAGGGCGCAAACGCGCGAACACTGCCCTTCTTCGTCAATGCCACGTCATCAATGCTTCTTGCGCTTATTTCAATATGGTAACTAGCGAGATAGCAGTGCATGTTTCATTACTTATTACCTCTGAAAAATTATTTGAAGTGTTTGCTACGCCTCGCGACCTCGCGATAACGTCTCATAGCGCAATAGCGCGACATTTGAAGTTTTAAACGTATTTAGGGATAACGACCAGAGAACCATCTGTTAAAATTATAATGAAGCGTAGTACCAAGAAATTACTGCCAAAATCTAGAAATTAGAAAGTTTAAAAAAGTGTAAAGTCAAAACATGTTGTTCGGAACACGCAGGTAGTGATGCCACAGTTTTTCCGCACGGTCTGAGACATTTTGTATTAGGGAATACTTTTCAATTTTCTCATTGTCTTATGACTATTTCACGACTGTTTACGAAACAATTTGTTTGAATATGGTTACGTTTGTTTGAATATGCTAAACAAAATTATTTGATGATGTTCTCATATTGATCTATTATGCATTTTACTCTAACTTATTTAAAATACAAATCGTGTATTATTTTGCTGGTCATCATCGTATCTGTTGATGAACGGACATCTCCCTACTGAGCAGAAACCCAAATGAGAAACCAACTTAATGAGCGTAAAGCACATCAGCTCAATATGTTGGTGAAGATATGCTTTTTTTCCTGGAGCGTTTCAGTACGTCGTGCTCTAAATTGCGCTTGACTGTTCTAACAATGAGTGTAGAGTTGTTATAGTTGTTTGTTTGTTTGTTTGTTTGTTATTTAGCACAACAGCTCTTTACGACCTACCAACAGCATCCCAGCGTTGCGGTGATGGATTATGGGGTACGTGTGGTTAGCACATAGCCATCCCTACGCTGTATTTCTGGCATTCTCAACCCGAGAACTGAGCTTTCTCATCGCCACACAGCATCAGATACTGGGACAATGCAAGGGATACAACAGATTCTGGGACAATTAATTTTTGCCGCAATCAGGAATCGAACCCGGGGTTGCGCGGTGGCAAGCGAGCACGCTAACCAACGAATCACCGAGGGCTTGTTATACTTAAAACTCATTATTTTCTAAAAACATGTTTGAGTTATCTAATCGCTATTTCATGGAATTAAAAATATTAACTACGGTATATTTGTTTCTGGAAAAAAAAATTGTATTGGAGCCGTTTGATTTTGATTTGTTTTATTTTGTCATTGGTTCTGTCTCCCCAGCCACCACCTGTACCCGATCTATAGGTTTCCTTTTGACAGACGATTTCAAATCTCCAAGCAAATGCACGCATGAACAGTGCGGGGCTTGCAAAACCCAAGAAGGGCGTAAAGGCGGGCTCCAAGTGCGTCGCCCTCGGGAGCGACCTACCTGCGTGTAGAGACAGTTGCATTCGCCGAGCGTGTAGGAGGCGGTGCGGTGCCGCAGGCGGAACATGGTGTTGCAGGGGTGCTGCGGCAGCAGATGCAGCGCGTGGGCGAGCGGGTGACGGAGGCGCTGGCGCGCGGGCTGCACCGCTCCGCGTCTGCGTCGCGACGCCCCAGCTTCGCGGCGGGTGAGTCCCTGTGCCACGCGGACGCTCCCGCGGACGCGCCAAGCGGCAGGGCGTTGGCGAGACGGCAAATACTAAGTCGTCGTTGCTAAGAGATACTCAGGGTCATGGTTATTGGTCAAGTTGCAGAAACGAAGCAACCTAGTGCTAATGGGTTGTTAAAGTTTTGCAATTTTCTAATTCCGTCTTCAGTGCTCTGAAACACAACAAGAACAAACACAATGACGTGTTATAATCTTAAATAACTACGATAATAATTATTCTGTGTTTGCCAAACTAGATTATAAAGTTTTTTCCTGCGATAAATATGAGCTAATGGTAATTGCTGTGAAGGGTACTACTGTGTAATTCTTAAGCTTTTTTGTCAATTGTAAAACCGTTGGGCGGCAGCGGTGACAATCGCTATCATTGGAGCGACGGGTTGTGAGTTCAATCCCGAGTAAGATATGGATATATTTAAATTATGATTGGGACGTGATAGGCAATGAAAACCTACCACTTATTAAATAATGTATCCAAATATAAACTCAATTTTTTAGCGTTGTAGGGCATCAAATCTGTTGAAAGACTGCAAACTATGAGAGACTGAAAAAATGAATTAAAGAAAATACGTTTTCATCTAGCGGCCAGGGCATAATCTGATAATACATTGTGAATTATGGAATTTTTGTATTTTCTAAAGGATTAATTAAAAACTTATGGAACTGTTTTATGAAATTTTAATTGTTTTTTGAAACCAAATAAACAAAATAATAAACAACGTGCTTCAATATCACATTTTTTCTAAATAGCATAGCGCAACTTACGCAACTTACGCCCTTTTCCAAAAAGGTCCTTTTTAAAGAGCTGTTTTCTACAGAATACCATAACGCAAAAGTATCTCAATTTTGTAGTTTTGAATTGTTAACTTTATGGAACTTTCAAAAACACAGTGTTCGCCTGAAATAAGTCCAGCACCAAATTTTTTAATCTTCTGATACATAAAAGGGGAAAATTTAAAGAAAATATTGGAGCCGTTTTTACGAAAAATGTTTAAAATTTTTTTAAATGGTCTATTTTTCAAGCAAAAATACACGAAAATTCTTATATTTTCGAAAACTTGTCTACTGCGCGATTTTAACGAAAATGCGATCTGCATCATTCTCTTCATCGTCATTTACGCTATCCGAGGATAAAGTTTAATAAATAGAGCAATTTTTAAGAAAATTTTGAAAATCATGCTTGATACCATAAAAAAATCAAAATATCCGTTTCACACTCACAGGACTTGGCGTTCATTTAAATCGATCGGGGAATATCAATTTTGTGAGCGGAAGAGGGTGGTGCCGAACGGGGGGGCGGAAAAGGGTGGGCGGATCTGGATACTTGGGATAGGCGGGCCGAGAACGCTCTGCTGGAAAGCAGCGTATAGAAAAACTAATGGTACTACATGGTACACATACCGATTCTAATAAATAAAATAGATGAACATTGCATTTTAGTGATTTTAATAAACTGGATATGCTACAACAGCACACATTTTCTCGCTTTGTTTGTATTATAATATTAGTTGAACCTGCAAAGATGTTTGCCTAAGCTCAGATGCAAACTTGAGAGCATGACTCCGCGATGAAATCACTATCCGATTCACCACACACGCTGATTGAGCATAAGCAAGTTAAAATTTTGCAATTCTTAAAATTTTAGATATTTGAATAAAAATATTATATATCATATTATTAATAATAATTTGGTATCTACGAGAAAAATATTAAAGAAAAGATTTGGAGCCATTTTTAAGAATATCTTGTTAACGTGTTTTAAAACTAGTTTTAATTTAGCTATAAATTATGGACAAACTACCCATATTTGGAAAAAATGTACTTAGCATTAATGAATTACTGAATTTGAACAGATTTCATTTTTAAAAGCATCTTTCTTCTAATGCATTTGCAGAAGTTATGGATAAAGTTATAAACTGGTGCAATTTACAAAAAACAGAAACTTTATTGAGATGCAGACCCGAGCCAAATTTTATAAGATTACTGTGTTCTATCTGAAGAAAATGATTGAAAAAAATATTCGAAAACTATCAAACTATCGGCAACTAAAATTTATTGTTAATTATTTGCAATCTTTTCGAATTAATAGGTAATTTTTATGTAAACAAATTTATGTGCCTGTCTGATATCATGCACGCACACACATTTGCTATTTTATATCCAATATGTTAAAAGTTCAGGAAAATCCATTGTTAAAGGATTGCTAAATTTTTAATTAATCGCCAATTTAAAAAAAATGGTTATTCGGGCTTGATATCAAGGTAACTTTGGCAACGATACAACAAAAAACATTAAAATTAATTGATATATAATTGCCATTTTCTCTAAATATTTGTGTTTTTTTAAGTGTTTTTTTCGCGTAATGCTAACATATATCCTTGAGTGATGACAGAAGAAGAAAGTGAAATGTTATTACAATTAATATTTTAATTAAAAAGTAATGTGATCAATTCGAATAACGGCAATCAATTAATTTTACCACTTTTCAGTTATTACTTGCCATCATTGAAGGTTAAGAGACGTCAAGCCAGCATGGTACATTTTCTTAAAAAAATGTATTTATTCGAAAAAAGTAGCAATTAATTAGCTATTACTTCTTTTTTTCAAGTTTTTAAACAAAAAACAAAACAAGAATGTCTACTGTCTTGACATCAAGCCAGCACAACAACTTATTTAAAAAAATAAATCGCTGTTGCACTGGCTTGTATGATCCAACTACGAGTATATGTAGCTTACAAAAGTGTGAGGTACAGGAGACGAAGGCGTAAAGCAAAATACAAGGGCGTGGAAGATGAAGGGTAATCGCATGAATGTGTACTCTGGTCCAAATGTTACGGGATGGGGTGCTGGAGGGAACGGGTCTCGGGAATGAGGCGTGTCAGGAACGGGTAATGCTGGGCCCGGGAAATTCTATATACAAGTTCTCTGATGTCAGTTACCTGGAATGAAGGGTCCCATCGAAACAGTGCGACAGATCTGGTAACTACGAAAAGCTGATTACAATGGGTTATAATCTGCCGAGAGAGAAAGCAATCGCCAACCCGGTTGAGGCTGCTGGCAATTCAAGCGTTCGCCTTCTACCGCCTTTCTTTGCAAACTGATCTTCTGAATACGTACGCGTATGACGACTAAAGACTGCGGCTTGCTGGCTAGTGACGAATTACCATGTGACCGTTCAAGATCGATTGCGGATTCATTCGACGAAGGATATTCGGGTATCATCAGTCACAATTAAATGTTCCTTTCGAATCTACCAGGAACACGGTTTTAAATATTAAATCTTATCTTTATTATTCTTCGGCCTTCAGCCAATCTGTATACAAACGAGACAAGCGTAGCAGGAGACGTATTCACTGCCAGGCTGTCAGCCGTAAATGTACCGAGAAGCTTATCGCGGGTTTAATACGACACAAGGATCTCTTTACTTCCCCAGTTACTATTTATGACATCTGTGACGTTATCTTCATGCCGCCACTTACCCCTTGCACTTCGAAAGTTGTCTAGATCAACGCAATTGATCTGGGTGACGTAACTTACACTTGAACTTGAAACAAATCGTACATTTTACTACAATCGTGACAATGAATTTATCCGTCCTCGACAAGGCTGTTTGGTGTTTGATCAACAAAGAGCCCTGTATTTTCCTTGGCAGATTTTTCTTCTTCTTTGACTCATCGTAGCTCTGCGGAATAGGTCATGGATCTCCAGTTGCTGCCGTATGATTTAATGGATTGTGTAATCTCTATTGGCTACGCTCCTTTGACTCCCAAGCAATTTATTCAAAGAACGCTGATGTTTTAGTGTGCTATTTATACCGTACGATATTGAGGAGCAATTAGGCTATGCGGCATTAAAAGGTTAACAGCTGATAGCGAGAAGCGGGGGAAAATGTAACTGTATTTCAAGGACCTGCATAATTGCAGAGGTTTGTGACGCGATGAATACAGCTCCTTATATTGTATGAAAGTTTTGATAATCCTTATATTGTCGGTGCACAATCAGTGACACCTAGAAAAAATCCTAAATTTTTAGTGAAGAAATATGTTTAGTAAAATTGTCATGGCGATAGTTAGACAGAATATGAAGTAAGCACACACACGCGTATTTAATCTTTAAGTTTATTAAGAACAAATGGAAAACTAAAACTAATACATTTGTATCACTGATAAAATGAATTAGAGTTTCCTTTTTGGTCAGTCTAGCCTCTCTGTGTAGAAAATTTATGCACAGAAAATATACTTGGCATATAGACTTTTGTATTGTTTTTTAATGTCATCTGGCATTGTGTAGTAAAAACGTACATGTATGTGTGAACGTTTTGTAGTGAAATGTAATACTTATAGTCACCTGAGAAATATTGATAAATTGGCGTTTCCGGGTGCGCGCGCCAACTGATAAGGTAATTAGTCCCGTAAGTGAAGTGAATGTTTTTATTCCTGAAAGTGGTGATAATCATCCTCTCGAGAGGGAACGGCTTAGGTTGCTTAGGCCATCAAGTGATGTCACTGCAGTTCCTCTGACCACGAGGTCCTCGGGTTCGAGTCTCAGTGGCAGGATTTTCTATACTAGCTACATGTATGTATGCACGTACTTTGGCACAACAACTAAGGCCTACCAGCAGCATCCCGACCTTTGCGGCCATGGGTTATGGGGTACGTGTGGATAGCACATACCCATCCCTACGCTGTATTTTTGGTATTCTCTACCTGAGAAATGAGCTCAAACACTGTCGGGATGAGAAATCTAGAGGCCGGCTACTGTGGTCGGTAGTTTTCCGTGGTTTCACCAATGAACACCAGGCGAATGTCGGAGCAGTACCCTAACAAACGGGCCACGGATCGCGCGCCATGTTTCCTTTCTCATTTGTCCTATCCTCACCCATTACTTACACACACTTACGCTTACACGCACTACATTACTACATATGCCGGGAGACCAGTCGCGAGCTTAGAGCTTGTCCCGGCTGAGGCTGTGCCCTACTGGTAGGAAATACCTGCTTGGTGAGATATACCTTGAGCGCTATCTCACTGGTGGGAGATACTTGGTTGGGGAAAACTCGCAATTCGACGGGTAGGTCGATGGCGGATCAGACAGAGCAGCCAGCGGGGGGGGGGGGATCACAGCCACCTCCCGCGACAAAAACATGGACTCCACTTAAGGATTAATCCTCTCAGCAGTGGACGCTCACGGAAGCATCAATCAAACCAGCTAAATGGCGGGATCCAGCGACGATCTACACGTCGGCTCGCGACATTTTCCGAAACCAGGTACCTCACACCAGCGGGGTACCGCTCGAGTCTGGACAAGCTCTAAGCTCCCGACATGTGTGGTAGTGTTGTACATGTAAGAGTAAGTAAGGGATGAGGCTAGGTCAAGGAAAAGATAGTCAAGGAATTGGAAGGAATGTTCGCGCTCGGTATGTGGTCCGTTTGTTGGGCAACTCCGGCATTCGCCTGGTGTTGATCGGAGAAACCACAAAAATCTACCTGCCGCTAGAAGTCTCCTCCAGACAGTGGCTGAATTCGACTCCGCTACGTATATAAAATTGCCAAAATTTCTGCCATGTTGGGAGTGGAACCCTAGGCCCTTCTGGTCAGGGGCACTGTACTGACTTCTATTGATGTCCTATACTGGTTAGTCAATAAAAAGCCACCTTTATTTTCTGAACGGTTAAATATATTGAGATACAATTTTCACCCAATGATTGTCACAAGGACTGTTTATTGTAATTATTTGTTTTTTGATAGACGTGATTTGATATTGATCTGAATTCGTAGTTTTAAATGAAACACTTTACCGTTTTTACACAATAATGTAGTTCTTAAGATGATAAATTCAGCAATACTGCACATGTTGGTATTTGATGAATAAATAATTTGCCGGCGATGGTGTAACGGTTAGCGTACCGGACTGTTGTACCAAAGTTCGCGGGTTCAAACCCAATCGAAGCAGTGGATTTATAAGGGCCAAAAATAATCCTTCGTACGCCTTCCTTCGGAGGGGAAGTAAAGCCGGCTGTCGCATGGTAGTGGTTTTTCTTGCATGTAAAAGATCCTCAAGCCTAAATGACGCCTCTGAGCTAAATTCAAATCGCCTGTTTCTCACCCAAGAAATACCTCCTTTTTTTTCTAGTAGATGAAAGGCGTAGTGAAATTTGCGTGGTCAGACGGAAGTCGTCAGACGATGGCCACGGAAATTCAATTCAAAATAAAAACATTAATGAATTCTAAAACCCGGCGTTATATCAGGTTCGAAAGTTCACGGTGCCGCTGGATTTCTAAATGTTTCCACAGCCTCTGTGTTCGCCTTCTCAAAACGCAGCCGATTAAGACGTCTAGCGCATGATGCGGCCTCTAAACGACAATCGACACAGCAGTCCACAAGTATAATTGAGGCTGTCTAGAAATCGCGAAAGATACGTTTGTCGCATGCGCAGAGTGAATGACGAAGAGCGTACAGAGCAGAGATTTGCGGGGCGTCGTTTCTGCAGGTAATTGACGCAATAGATACTTTTGCATTGCAGTTGACGTAAAGACGTTTTGTTTTATTAATTGTTTAAGGCAAGTTCACAAGGGTGTATTGAAGAAATTTGATGGTCACATAAAAATATATTTAGAGTTAATATCTTTATTACTGAAGAAGTTGCATATCAGTTGAATGCGCCTTGCATGGATTAACCGCGATATTTAGAGTGAAGCAGAGAAAAGTTTTTCTGTATTTTTTTGCTGCCGAAATTATTAAAAGAGGAGACAACGAGCTCGCCGTGCTAATTGTCGCACAACGATTTCAAAAAAAATAAGCCACATCATGTTTATTGTGGAATTTATTTCGCAAGACTTACGTTACCAAACATTATTCAAGTGTGTCCCATTTCAAGATCGAGAATTTTTTAACCTCTCTGATTAATGACGCTGTTAATTGAAACACATAGGCATTCTCTACTCTTGTCATTTTGATTGATTTTTTTACGAAATGTTAACTTAGTATCTTGAACTATTGAAACGTACGTTTGTTGAAAGAGAAATTGGAGCGATGGGGTTGCCAAGGTCTCTGCACTGCCCTGTGAGGAACGTCCGTGTACCTGCTTTTCATATGACGCCAGATTTCATACTCTTTTGTGCTGTTAAATATTCAACAAATTCCAAACGCGTGGTATAGATGAATTTATCTGTTAAATATCATTCTGTTCGTTTAAACAGTACACTATTTAATGTAAAAAAACTAAGGTAGACCAATATTTGAATTTGCGGTACTTAATTACTGCAAATAGAAAATAATAAAATGTCAGTCTTCATAATGCAAATTAGTAGTTTTCATTACTATATATTAATTTAATCCTCCGAAAAATCTGAATATGGTTTTCTGTCGTGTATCGTCTCGTTAATTATGGAGATTTAAACGTATTGATACGCACAAAAAATACAGTAAAATATCCTTTCCTGCTCTTTCGTTCAACGGTGGATTCATTACAAAGAGTATTATAGAAAAGAGAAACGCGGGTTCTCCGAAACCATGGGAGCCCAGTGCATTAATTATCTACGTCGGTTCCCATTATTGCACAGGAGGGGTGGCTCCGACTAATGCTCTGGAGGTAGCGGCGCAGGTTGTCTCCCACCAGTTGCTTCCTCCACCCCACGCACCACAGGTGAGTTCTCCTTGCTTGGAGAAGAATGTAAGTAAACTGAATTATGGATATGATTCACGCGAGACATTTTTATGGAAATCGCCAAATACAAAGATCAATAAAGATAAAATTTAAAAAACGTCAAAAAATACGGTTTTTAAATTTTCTTTTTCTTTTTAACTTTTCAGTGGCTTTGGTGGCAAGAAAAATACGAGTATATTGTTTCTTGCGTATGCTGTCTCTCTTTTTCTCCGAAAATAAAAATCATGTATCCTAAAATTCAACTATAATAATTTATATAATTTTCTAATTAATACTAAAATAACAATGAAACACCTTTATTTAATAATAATAATAATAATAATAATAATAATAATAATAATAATAATAATAATAATAATAGGGTCGGATGAATGACGAGATCATAAGGCAGTAGTGCAGGGGTGGGTTTCAGGGAAGAAAATGGCGGGTTCCGGAGTCCGCTCCGGCATGGATGTATTAACGTATGTCTGTATGAGTGTGTGGTTTTTTAACCATATTATCTAATTTCATCTTCCATACCCCAGGGCTAATTACCAGGAATAAATGGACCCTCAGCTAATGCTGTTCCAATTAAAAAGTTAGCATGCAACTGCACCGGATACTGTTTGCACCGTTATGGATGCATGCGTGCGTGGTCCTTAATGGCCGATTCGCCGAGCCAAAAAAAATCATGTTGTCAAATATCTGATTTTGCACAAAACCCCTCCAATGTAAACGAACTGTTTCTGTTCCGTGCGGAGCTGCAGCGGCGCGGGGCGCGGGCGGCGTGGGCGTGGTTGCAGGGCTTGCTGTCGCCGTGGCGCCGCGGGCGCGCTGCCGTCCGGGCTGCGTCGCGCGGCTCGTCGGCCCGGGCCGTGGCGCCGGGTCGAGGGCGGGGGCGTGTGCGGTGTCGCGCGCAGCTCCCCTGCGTCGCACCTCGGCGCCGCCCCCCTTCCCTGTTCCGCGCTGAGCCTCTCCGACTTCGAGCGCTCGGGCCTCCGTGAGCGGCGCCAGGGCACCGGGCGCGGCTTCGCGGGGGGGACTGCCGGGTTCCAGCAATTTTAATATAATATATAATATATTATATATTATTATATATATATATTATATAATATTAAAAGTTTATTATACCATATTTAAATTTTAATTAAAAAACAGTTATGTTTGTGGAGTGATTCTCCTTGTACTTAGTCGGCCATGCATCAAGTCATAAATCACTGCCTTTCATCTCTAACGATCCGGGGTTCAGTACTCTTGGTGTCCGGGGTTCCCAGACGATCACCCAACCAAGGACCCGCGATATCTGGAGCTGCTTAACTTCCGTGACCTCAGACCCGTGAGCTTAGTTAAGTTCAGCGAAAGGCGCGAGATAATTGCTATGTTTCGTATAATTGCTAAAACAATTTGCCAGGTTTTAGGGTATAACGGTATTAAAAGGCATACTAAAGAAAAAACTGAAAAAAAAGTTCATAGATTCATTCATTAATCATTCAATTCAAGTTTTGAATCCCACTTTTCACAAAAATTCGATTGAATATTTCTCTATAACCAAACTAAAAACCTTATTTACCCACAGGCCAAAACAAAAGTTCAATTTTAGAAAAATAAGAGCCATCTCCTTGGTGATGAGATCCATGTACTGGTAAATTTTTTCCCGTTTAGAACTCCAAAATTAAACCATCATTTAAATCAATTAAATCATTTTTTCCCCTATACGCTTAAGGATAAATTGCAGAAATAAACTTGCAATTTGCTATATTATTATACTTTACAAAAATCATTACATTCGAAGAGAGGATTTTGATCATTCCTGAAAAGTTTTGCTTTTGATCGTGAAAAGAGTAATTTTTAGGAGAATTTGCTTGCTTACTGGCATAGAAATGTTTTTGAATCACTGGGACCTAAAATGACAAACATTTATCTTTCTATAAATTTTAATCTTGTAGAATCTAAATTTATGTGCATATCAAGATCGTTGTGCGGGCGAGTAGCATTGCTTAGCGCTACCTATTCTTTTTACTTCGTCTGCATTTGGAAGTTCTACAATATCTAGTATATTGAAGTCTGGCAGAGCCGTTGCGAAAAGAGCTACGAAGCATCGTAGAGGGAGGGCCGGGGGAATCTCGGTGTGCGATTTTGCATAGTGAGTGACCAGCATCTCGATTCATCAGCGGCGACGGTTCGGCTCGTGTTGATAGGATCTAGCACTCGTCACGTCCCGCGAAATAACATCCTCTCCATGTGTGGAATGCTGAAATGCGGGCGTCCGATCAGTCATTTTAAAGTAGGCCCAATTTGAATTTTTTGTGTGGAAGGAACATGCTTTCTTGCAGACCAAGCAATAATAATAATGAATGATAATCGAACACTAATGAATTGTAAAATCATATTTCATATCGAATTTATCGCATTGAATGCATTTTAGTCTTGCTATAAAACCAAGGATTTCTAAAACAATTTCAATATTACCGTGAGGGCGTCCACGAGATTTATTGGAGAAAAAAGGAAAATGTGGTTGTTTTTGAGCGTTATAAAACAACCCCCCCCCCACGATAGTAACCCCTCCCCTCTTCCGACAATACAGAAAAATAGACTGGGACTCTGAATAAATCTAGAGACGACCACGGAAAAGTGCCACGCCTCGCAACTGGATTCTGTTTATAATCATTTATTTTACTAAACCCGAGGGAACATGGAAATACAATAAAGGAAAATAGAGATGAAAATCGTCTGGGCTGGGTTCTGGCCGAGGTTCCGTGCTCTTTGTAGTCGCAGCTGTTGAGCTGAGAGCAGCAGCTGTTCTGCGCTCAAAATGGCGCTGCATGTGTTGCCGATTTTGGACTCTGTTGTAAACAAAGGCCTTTCATAACGCGCGAGGGAACGTGCGAGCGCGAGAGTCTCAGGCGCCGAGTATTTCTGTCATGTGGTTTCCATGTTTACACAACTGTATGTGGTCTCTTTTTTTATTGGTCCTTTTATCGTCCGAACTCTCAGAAAACCATATCTCCAACTAGTGGTGTTTCAACATCAAATTTTCTCGTATTATTGGTAAAATCTACTTAATATTTTAATATTGGAACTTTTATCCTACTAACGCGTCAGTCATCATCACAAAAAATCTTAACAAAATGGAATGCAATAGGTTCGAAAAAGATACATACATATATTTATTTTTTGAAAACTCAAACGTTGAAATGAAAATTGCATCTTGCGGTGTATCTATATTATTAATTTTCAATGCGCGCAGAAATTGAAAGAAAATTATGCAGCCTCTGGCTATGTGAGTTGTGTGCATGGTTTCGTAAGGTATCCCGTAACTTAGGAAAATTCCAAAAAAATTTCAATTTTGACTAAAAAAATATTTAATTCTTCCATTTTCATACTGCACGTGCCGATTGAACTCACATACGCGGTGCGTCACTATTTATCACACAGCTGTCATGCGACAGCAAGGCTTCAAAGAGGATCCTGTCCGCCATTAAGTATTTACTATTCACGTGTTGCATTAGGGAATACAACGTTTTGACATTCTTTTGATGTCAAAAACTGTTATGTGTATTCACTACAATATGTTATGGAAATATTCATGAAGGCAGTGTTTGGCAACATAATTAACTTATTGCAGCGAAATATACGAGAGAATTGTATTTGTTTTTCGTGGGCAGTGAGCGTGCTTTTTTAGAAAATAATTTTTTGTGTTTGTTCAACAACATTTTTGCTGCTAAAGGTAAACTAGTTGCGTTATGTTCTTACAAAACGTTTGAAAGAAATACAAAACGAAAATTTACGCTGGCTGGGATTCGCACCAGAGCGCTACGAATGACAAGTCAAGACTCATTTCGGCGTGATTTAACCGCGTGGCGAAACCCTCCATTCATAATGCTGTAATGCATTCTTAGTACTGCAGTAATTTTGAGATGCCAAAGAATTACTCAGAACATAATATTACATAAAACTCGAGATGCATACCTGCTTGCTTTAATTGCTAATTTTGCAATTTTTTAATGTTTAGTGTTCAGTGAAAAAGGAGACCTATGCCTTTATTAGCGTCCTTTGCGGTATACGAGAAAAATATAGAAAAAATGGAAAAGAAGGTTTTTAAACAAATTTTTGTTACAAAATTGATTGTGATTTTGGTAGTGATTTCAAGCAAAAATTACGGGAAAATACTAATTTTTCCACAAAATTGTTCAAGACATTATTTAAAGATTTAATGTGAAATGAAACAGTGAGCAGAGTAATTAGGAATGTCGTATATCACGGCAGAGCGGCCAGGAAGAAACCCTTCATCGGTGCTGGGAATAGAGCTAAACGACTTCAGTTTGCAAAGGAATATGTGACGAATTCAGAGGAGTGGTGGCGTGAAGTAATTTGTAGATGAGGAAAAGTTTAATATTTTTGGCAGTGACGGCAGGAAAATGAAATGGCGCAAACCAAATACAGAATTGCATTCTAAAAACGTAGTGTCAAGTGTGAAACATGGAGGTGGACACATAATGGTGAGGAGTTGCATATCAGCTGCTGGCTTGGGAGAGCTGGTGTTTATTAAAGACACAATGGACAAACATCAGTATCTCAACGTACTGAAAGAGAATTTACACAAATCTGCTAAAACACTGGGCATCAGGAATTCGTTTAAATTTTATCAAGATAACAACCCGAATCATATTTAGTGAGGTAATGGTTGTTGTACAATTGTCCAATAGTGCTGGAAACGCCGACTACTCAGTCTCCTGACCTCAATCCAATCGAGAATGTAGGGCATGAATTGGAATGCACAGTCAGGAAGATCTCAATCAAGAAAAAATGGGCACAAATTGAACAACTGTACCTGAGGAGGATTATAGGTTCAATGCCAAAGCGGTTGCAGCAAGCCATTGACAACAATGGTTATACTACAAATGTATTAATTTTATTTTCGTTTACTTATTTATTCATTTATATATTTTTTCCATTTCGTCCGAATATTACTGTGGCTAATGAATCCAGAAAATTTTATTTTGTTTTCTTTTTTATTGAATGCTTCAACTACATTCGGCATTTTTGTTTTGTTTATTCTGTTATCCGTTAATAAAGGAAAAATTATGTTTCACTTTCTTGCTTATATCGTCGCTTTCCTACAACCGTCAAATATAGCAGAACTTACGATTTCTGGAGTATAACTGGGTGTCCGAATATTAAAGTGAGCCACTGTATTCTTTTTTATTTCTGTTTTATTTGTTTATTATTTTGAATCCGGTCTTGGTAACCGATTGCCAAATCACTGTGCGTATCTCCATTTACCTGAGGAACTCTGGTTTCATATAGAAACGTTGGAACTCGACAAAACCTGCTCAGATTATTTCTTTTTTCTCCCCCATACTTCGCGCACACTTTTTTCTTTTTCTTTTTACTAAAAATAAATTAACCTATTGCACGACATTTGAGGTGGTTGTTGAACTAGGTCAGTTTCAGTTGTGTTTACCATTCTTAAGTAGCAACTCCAGCCCAATCTCTGATGCGGTGCTTATCTTGCCACGATTAATTTTCAGAAAGTATCCAAGTGATATCCAAAGTTTCTTTAACAGTTCCCACAATCGCGATACGGCATGACGTGAATTTTTGCGCCTGTCTTGACCGGTTTTGAACCGGTTTTGAGATAAATGTAGCTTCAACATGCGCTCGTTTTGTTGAGCTTTCCTTTAACAAGTAGTGGTAGGAGTAGAGCCGGGCTATAGGTTACTATTTTATTCTATCTATCTAATCTATCGATTTAGCGTTTTTTTACTGCCTTGGCCGTTTTCTGCATCCCAATTTCCATGCTTCTTTATGCCATGTATCGTTTTCCTCCATTTCTCTTTTTTATATGGCTTCAGTTATTGCCATGTTCCTCGTTCTTCTCGGTCTTCTCCGATCTTCTTCGATTTGGTATCCACTCCCAAACTTTTTGTGGAAGTCTATCCGATTTCAACCTTCTCATATGTCCATACCATTTTAGTTGTTTCATTTCGATTGTTTCGTTCAAGGTTGATTGCACTTTCATTTTATTTCTTATTTCATTATTTCTTATTCATCATTCCACAAATGAACATCATTACTGTTGATTGAATTTTGTCTTTCAAATTTTTTTTTTAGTGTGCAGACTTCTGCCCCATACAGTGTGGTAGTCTTTATGAAGGAGCTATATATGCGTTTATTTGTCTTCTTTGAAATAATTGAGTTCCATAGCATTGGATTCAACTGGCTTATGGCTAGTTTTCCTCTTATATTTTTATTTTTCACATCCTTTTCGACTCTACCATCTGCTGTTAGTGTGACTCTCAAATACTGTGTATTACCTTGTATATTACCTTGTGTATTGGTTGCGTAGGCTTCCGCGGCCGGAGTTTATGTTGGCTGGGCTATCCGGGACAAGCCGCGTCGATGTCATGGTGGCTAACGTTTCGGCCAGCGTATTGTGGCCTTCTTCAGAGCGTACTGCTCAGCAGTTACTCTCTCATCACTTAGTTCCCAGCTATGATTATTTTTCTCCAATCTTTTATGTACAGCTATGGACACTCCAGCTCTTGCTCGCTTTTCTTTTCCCACTTCCCTAAAAAAGTGAACATAATTTCTTTTCCTTTCATTTCCATTTCCCTTCTTTTTTGTTTCACTCAACACTATGAAATCCATGTCAAAATCCTCTACTGCGTAAAAATTTCCTTTACTTTAGTGCTTAAACCTTGAATATTCCAGCGTCCAAAATTCATAGACCATTTTCCTTGCTTTTGTCGACGTCGTGAGTTAATACGAGGCTCATTTCCATTGAGAGTTTGAGCGGCTTTATATATATTCCGAGTATGGGGTGCTGCCTCATGCCTCAACACCCTTCCAGTAGGACCGGGTAATTTTCTTTTATGGTTTTTCTCCCTTAGATTGAGTGTCTTCCAAGACTCCGGAATTCAATCTACCCCTATTTGAAGCACTTCTGCTTCTGAACAGGAAAAAGGGAATGGTAAGGATTCACCTAAGGTTAGGAAATGGAAGCCTCCGAGCTACTCAATCTACCCATTGGCTCCCGGGGTTCAGGAATGAATTTTAGGTAATAATTTTAGGGTCATTACTGACCCTAAGGAACGGGCGCGTATGGCGCGGTGTGCAACGGTCAGTGTAGGTACTCTCCAAAAGGCTCTCGTCATTTCGATAGAAATCATTCGAACACTTTTCGATGACTAACAATCTGAAGATGGAATAGTCATGTGTTCAACTTCGTGAATTTCCGCCAAAATTCGTGACAGCAAAAGAATCTACGTACATTGTACTTTGTGCAACAGTGCGCCCCTTGAAGTGTTGATAATTTATTGATAAGCAAAATACAAAACATACGGAAATGGAGATACATACGTCACTATGGAAATAAGCTCTTCAATTATAGTAACTCATTCGTACGTACCTCATTTATGATTTACACACTTCGGAAAGATCAAATCTGAAATTTGGAAAAATAGATCTTCGGTTAGTAAATATGAGAATCTTTAGTGGCCCACTGCATTGGTGGAGATCGGACTATCTTAAAGGTAACCAACAGTCAACAACTAAATATAGGAACAACGAGAAGCCATATGTGTACACATTAGTTATTAGAGCCACTGTTGGGAAAAAATATGAGAAATTTGGTTTCGAGAGGTAACATATGATCGTTTTTGAATCCGTACAGCCCGTTAGCAAACATTTCTGTTCAAATCGTTCTGACTCTTTCCTATATTTAGTTGTTGACTGTTACCTTTAAGATAGTCCGATCTCCACCAATTTCTGTCGTTTTCGGCCAGCTGAGATGTCACGGTGCAATTCTTACCATTGCAGTGACTAACCTGGAGGTCCGAGGGTTCGAGATCCAACGTTGGAGGTCTTTTGACACAAGTGACTAGATAACTGGGTGATTTTCCAGGTGATTTTCCTGGGTGCTGTCAGAAGGAGAATTCTAGCGGCTGGTTGCTCCCATCAGGAACAGTTTTACGTTGTTTCTCCGATCATTACTAAGTGACTGACGGAGCAGTAGGTTAACAAGAGGGCCACAAGCCGCATGCGATCTTATCCTCATGATCCTCATCCTTGATCATCATCTCTCCTTACATTAGCACACTTGCACTTACATGCATAACACTACCAGACACAACAGGGGATTCGGGGGTTTAGAGCCTAGGGACTTTCAACACAGCCTAGCGACAGCAATAGCAAATCTTCTGCGTATGCGCAGATGCTCAAATCTGGTTCTAAAAAGTCGAGATGTTGCTGTCGGTTGCTGAACTTCGGTACGCCGTACTTCGATTCTCCTGCTCCGGCTGTGCAGGTACTGCGATGGCCGCCGTGTAGATCGGCGCCGGCTCTCACGTTCCACTGGCTGGGGATTACCTCCTGGGACGTCACATGTTCTGTGTTGATAGATTATTTCGTGTTTCAACCGCGCCAACTGCTTTGGTTATTAGATAGAGGTATTTATTATTTCTGCAGGTAGGTTTACACAACCTAGTGACAGAACACTATAATAATGATAATAATAATAATGAAGATAACAACAAAGGCAATAATAACAATAATAGATTTAACTGAACAGATATTTTAACTAATAAATACACGACTTTTTAAATTCACTGCACTCCACAACACTCCAATGCAAATACTACTTTGAATATAAATATATAATATTAAAGCAATGCATTAATAGAAATTATCACAATATTAATGACAATAACAACAAAAGTAAATAATAAAATTTATAAAATTATAAATAATAATATAAATACTTTTAATGTATAATAAATACATTTAAATGATAAATTAGTTCCGTAAGTATAGCACACTTTCTCACGGGAGGTGGCGGTGTTCTTCAGAAACTGGATGGAGAGATACGGTGCCGACTTACACGCCTACTTGCTGGGATTTCTCCGTCCAGATATCTCCCACCAGCGGGACGCCTCAACATCCAGGCAGGCTCTATGTTCGCGAGTGGTCTCCGACATTTGTGGTAGTGTAGTGCATGTAAGTGTGTGTGTAAGTAAGGGGGAGAGAATAGGACAAGGAAGAGGAAGGAAAGATAACGCGCAGTCCGTGACCCCTTTGTTAGGGTACTACCCCGGCATTCACCTGGTATTGACTAAAGAAAGTACGAAAATCTACCCACCAGAGGAACTGGTCCCTAGAATTCTCCTCCAGAAAGCAGCTGGATTCTACAGTACACTTCGCTAAGTAGCTAGTGTAGAAATTCCTGCTACCGGAACTCGAACCTTAGGACTTCCAAGTCAGAGGCACTGCAGGGACATCAATAGATGCCCTGAGCCACCTCAGCCGGTTAATGCCCTGGACTTCTGAGACCAATGTCCAAGACAATTGACGCGCCCAGCACGATAACTCAAATAAATCTGACCGACGGTTGTGCTTGGCCGTGCGTGCACGCGTGCGCAGGCTGAGCACGGCGGCGAAGAGCGAGCTGGCGCAGCGGCAGCTGGACGACGGGTGGCGCGCCCTGCGCGGGCTGGAGGCGGGCGCGCGGCGGCGCGAGCAGGCGCTGCGCGGGGGCGCCGAGGCGGCCGCCGCCACCACGCGGGAGCTGCGCGACGCTCGCCGGGCGCTGGAGCGCGCCGTCGCCGCGCAGCCGCCCGCCGCTGCCTCCAAGGACGCCCGCGCCTCGCGGCCCACCAGGACCGGCCGCGCCGCCACCGCCGCCGCCGCCGCCAGTCGCGGCAACGCGGAGAACTTCCTTAGGTAGCCACCGTGGTCGCAGAGACGATAATATACAGAATGGAAACTTTCCTGCATTCCGCGCGCCAGTGTGTTGTGTTCGCCACATTGAAATGGGAAAAATCCAAACATCTGTAATACTAATTTCCAATACCCCCAGAAATTGAAAAAAACTCTGCAGCCTTTTCAGGTCTCTATGGTGTTGTTAGATAACAAGGAAAATACAAAACCAATGGAATAGTTTCCATTTTAATTGAAACAAGCAAATAATTGTTAATATAGATGGTTTATTCTCATTCTGGACGTACTGAAAAAATTCTCATCTTCACTGTATCATTACTAACAACCCAGCTGATGTCATGCGATTGCACTGCTACAAGAAAGACGCCGTTCGCAATTAAAACTTTACTATTTAAGGGTTGCTTTAAGGAACAGCAACTTTTTTCTTTCTTGTCTGCTACGTACTAACGTACTAAAGAGTAAGTTATGTAATAGTGTAGCGGAAAGTAATAATTTTTCGTCAGGAAATTTAATTGTGCAGCCCTGATATCAAAAAGGTGGTTCCTAAAAACATATTAAATTACTTCCTCTGACACGTTGTGAATTAAGAATCTATGCATTGTGGGACCTTTATACCGAAAAATTGGTTGACGGCAAAACGTCCGTCCGTCCGACCGTCCCTCCGACATACCTATGCCAAGTTTCCGGTATTGGATGCCATTGATGAGAGTAGCTGATCGCTCGAATTACCCTCCTAGCTATTTAGATAATGTCGAAAAATCGTGCCACTGTCGGGACTCGAAATCTAGGACCTCCTGGCCAGAAACGCTGTAGTGAAAACAGTTGTTGCCGTGAGTTAACTCACCCGGAAGCTGAAGGGAGAAAACTCCGCACGACTCCGTGTAGGGCGGCGGCGCCGATTCTGACTTCCCAACGGGGAAGTAACAACGCCATATCCCGCGATAAATCATTCACTACACTGATGGGTATAATAACCATAGACGTTGACGTACCCGGGAACATCACACTTACGAGACAAATAACTATTTAATTCAATGTTTGTGTGGCGAGACTCAGGCCATCAGGCAAGCTCTTCCGTTTGACCATATAACTTTCACTGCGTTTCTTTAACCGACTAGTGGAGAAAGGAGGTATTACAGGGACAATAAAACAGGCGATTCACTAGCTATTTGTAAAGGGCTTGAGGGTCCAAATCTACAACACGGACAGTCGGCATTATATCCCCTCCGAAAGAGACGTACGAAGAATTTTTTATCCCTTAAACATTCAGGGCTTCGATCGAGTTCGATGTGGAACCTGCGAACTTTCGTATAACAGTTCGTATGAGTCAACCGTTACGCCACCGAAGCCGACTATAATCGTTTTCGCTCCCAAAAACACTAAATACACTTCGATTAAAACAGTGTGCCTTCAAGAACGCGAGCCCAAAAAAGAGGATTCATCCAATCGGGAACATCAATACCGAAAAGTAACGAAGCTCGCGATTGGATGACAATGCCCCCCTCTCCTGCCAGCTCGTGACCTTGAAGGGACAGTTTTAATCGGTGTGTAATGAACGAATCAATCAATGAGTCAATCAAAAGATTGCGTGGACTGGACGTGCGCCGCGCGCGGTGCAGGTTCATGGCCGAGTGGCAGCGCGCGGCCGAGCGGCAGATCCGCAAGCTGGCGATGCGCGCGGCGGGGCTGCGCGGGCAGCTGGCACGGGCGCGCGTGCGCCTGCGCCAGAAGGACGCCGAGGGCGAGGGCGAGGCGCCCACGGCCGTCGACTTCGAGAAGCTGCGCATCGACAACGAGGAGGCGCGCCGCACGCTGGGCCGCAAGGAGCGCCAGATCGCCGAGGTGAAGCGCATCCAAGGTACGCCGTTGAAGATGAGTTTTATTTGCCACTGAAGATGTGGTGGAAAATCTCATAAACGGGTTCTTATAAGTAATTTTGAACATCGCCTCCATCATTCGTAGACAAATCATCGTGTACTAATATTAAGGAGGTATTTGAAATCTCTTTCGCTGCGTCAGAATGTATACCTGCCAAACGCCAGCGCAGGAAATGTTGTCTACCTCTTTTGTTTTCCGTTTCAAAATGAAACGTAATTAAAAATATTTTGTTTCTGAACGTAGCGAGATAGGAAAACAAAACTGATTCGCGTTGTCGTGGAACTAAAGGAAAACTCGGTTTTAACACCGAACTGAGTATAAAAACACCTTCCACTGCTGTCTAATGCGCTAAAATTGTGATCGACAACAGTGCCTCCTGCAGCTGCTGCATCCCGGTAGCAGGCCTTAATTGAACAATGTCGCCAAAGAGTTCTATTTTTGTTTCGCTTACAATTGAAGAGGGGTCCAAATACATACCTATTTGCTAATGTACATATGAAGGAAAATTTCTTATAACCAAGTTGCACATACGAAATTTGCCACCACTTGATCATTGTCAAAAAGTGATCATCTTCTACACCTCAAGGTGCTCTAGAGGATAGTAACATTTATTCCGAAGCATCCAGTGTAGGTACGATTCCTTGTACACCCTTGTCTAAAAGAGGTGTGTCGCGTGGTCTCCCGCTGCGCAGCCGACTGCACGCGCCAGCTGCGCCTGAAGCGGCAGGCGGCCCAGGAGCGGCGCGCCGCCCAGCTGCTGCTGCGCCACGCCGAGGAGGTGTGCGCGCGGGGCCGGCGCGTGGTGGACGCGCACGCACGCGCCGCGCAGGCCGAGCTCAGCCGCCTGGCCCGCTGCGTCGCCACGCTGCGCCACCTGCGCCAGTGCTACACGGTACGCCTCGCCGCTCCGCGCCCTGGGCTTCATTCTTTTGGATTTCCGGGCTCGTCAGCTACCTTCATCGTTGCTCTCGTAAGGGTCCCGGGAAGTGATCCTTTCCCGCTGGGACGCGCGTTCTGAGGCCAGGCTAAATGTTGGCATGCGGGAATATCCCTCTCCGGGTATCTCCGCCAGTGGAACGCCGCCCCACCAGTAACAAGCTCTAAGATCCCGACTGGTCTCCAGACAGCTGTGGCAGTGCAGCATGTGTCTATAAGGGGAGAGGAGGGACACGTGTAGAAGGAAAGATTGCGCGCGGTGCGAGGTTCGTTTGTTACGCTGGTGTTTAGCTCGTTACATATCACCTGGTACTGGTCGGAGGAACCAAGGTAAACTACCAATCAGAGCTGCCGACCACTAGAATTTTCATTCTAAAAGAGGATGAAAACGATCCAACTATCTAGCCAACTATCTAGAAAATCCGCCTATGCCAGGACTCCAGACCTAAGTTCTGCCAGTTAGAAATACTTCAGTGTCATCTGTAAATCTCTCCATGGACCACGCTCGGTGGTCGAGAATGCAAGGGTGAACGTGTACAATTCACCTCGCACTCAGAAATGGATATAGAAAATATTTTCGGGGAGAGAGATCCCCACAAATATTTTTGACTTTTTTTGCTGCAGGGATCTGCTAACATGTTAGTCATTCTGTCAGGTTTTATGATATGTATTCTGCATCTGTCATCAAAATCGAAAACAAACAACTTTGGCCTGCCGCTGTGGCATCGACACATTGGAGAGCAAGGAGCAGGAGTATAATTTTATTAATAAAACCGGCATAAATTGAACCAAGTACTACTACCGACGTTTTCAAATGATTGGTCTTGAAATTTTATTGTTTAATCTCAGAAATCATCGCAATTGATCTCTAAAATGCTTTTAAAATGCTTTAAAAATGCCATAAAAACAGAAAAATGACGTAATTTTTTTTTGTTATTATTTAAGGTCGCATCAACTACTAGGTCATTAGCGACCACTATTGCTTGTAACGGTATGGAAACTGTGAGGATGAGAGGGGGGTGAAAGGACGAACACAATACAACCATGGCCGAGGCGGGACTCGAACCCGCGATCCTTCGGTCCGAGACCGCTACGGCACTACTGCCTTACCGATCTCGGCCATCCGGACTTCACACGAACAACTCAAGTTGTTGGATATGTTACTTATGTAATTGACGATTCTTCCTTTTCTTCAAGAGGTCATCTTGCAAACTTTGGGTTTGGAGTGTTCTTTAAAAGAAAATCTCAGCATTTATTTATCGCGAAGTCGACCGAACTGACAATGGGGCCGAGAAACGTCACAGGAACCTTAGATTTCATAGTACTTACAATGGCTATCACAATATATAAGAAAATCGAATTGGCAACTCAGGAATTCTGTGGTAAACGTTTCTTGCGCCTTGTAAATATTGTTTCAAGGAAGTACAAATAAAATGATATTAAAATCAATGAAATCAGCGAAAAATGCAGTAAAAGTGATGTAAAAATGTAAAAAAATTACTCAGTAGTCGAAATCGACGAATAATTTCAAAAAACGACACTTAAAATAGGCCATTTCGTTTTGTCATAATACAAATTGAATTTCTGTTCTAAAGCATTGTTCGAAGTGAAAAGAAATTATTGACATTTCATTAAAATCCGCCCCTAATATAAAATATTCCAAAAATAATGTACGTATTAATAAACATGCCCACAAAATATTTGTAAATATATAAAAAATGATGTTCTCCCTTGCAAGTTACAAAAAGACAAATTTAATATCGCCATAAAATATTTGGTCTAATAATTTGATCACTTCCGTATTTTTTACCAAGAATTTTCCAATGATGTACTCACCATTACGAGACAGCAAGGAACATGAACTATGAGACAAGGCAACTGCTTGAAATCAAAACAGGACATCGTCACTTATATAATCAAAATCCGTAGAGTAATATATTTTAGAGATGAAAACACTCTCAAGATCATTTTATAGCAGTGTAATGTGTGACAAGACCCCACACTACGTACAATGTAATAGATTGACCTACGGAGAATATTTCAGTCGTCTTCAAGTTGCAAAACTGAACGATGTGTGTGTGGTCGCCTATCTCTTTTGATAACAAAAACATATTACACGAGTGCCTAACAATTCTGAGGGCACGCACGAGTTACATACTAAGAGTTACAACTACTAATCACACGCAGAGAGAATAGATAGCCGAAAATTGTGTGCCAGATTGTGCTAAATGCTTATCGTGATTGCATGAAAATTCTTTCCTTCTTGTTCAAAGCAGTTTTTCTAAGATCTTTCATAAACAGCCTATCTAGTGGAACATAGGAAACTTATCAAGCGACTATTGTACAGGAAATTCCACGATCTACTGAAATTGGTAGTAACCTCATGATCCATTTCCGTATCTTTATCTTATAAAAATCTAAACAATTTTTCTCCAAAAAACACAGAGGGACATACATATGTTACGGATAACCTCCTAATGTACTTCCTGAATTAGCTGGTTAATTTTCACATTATCCAAAATGTGTGGATAAAGTCCGAAATATGAACAGCTTCGCAGCAACTTCGAGCTATAACAAGAACAACTGTACATTCGCCAACACAGATTAGCTATAGTAGGTGAATTACGTTATGGTGACGGGGAAAGCAGATAATGTGATAAAAATAGGTTAAGATTCTTAGTAGGACGTCTCTAAGGCTAGTGTGAGACATGGTGCGTATGTTTGTGTTCTATTGTCAGTCGAAAATTTCTATTTACACGATACCCCCTAACCAAATGTAAACTCGCTACATACCTCAGTTCACGTTTTGCTACCCATTTCTAAATTGGGTCTGACCTTCGGCCTTTGGCCTTTGCCCCTCTAAAAAAAGCTTTAAGATGTGCAACGCATCTATTTCAACGCAATTTTGTCACAATACTTCTTGAGAGCTCACAAGACGTCTCACACGGGGATATCACCTTACTTTCGCCATTGCCCTAAGGATAAGATCATTGAACCGGCGAAGTCCGAAATACACTGACGGAAAAAGTATTACAACAGCGGGAAGGGCACGATCAATTAATTAGGTGATAAGGGACGTTAGGGATGGGGGTCGTAGAAGCTATAACATTTCACGGATGACTGACACCCGGTGACGTAACGGCACCGTGAGATTATGATCGGACGTGCCATATACTCCGCGGCTTGAAAAGACGCTGTCTACTGCAATAAGGTCTAGTCAGGACTTATCTATGCCACGGCTTCACAGTCGTTCGTTCTTTAAGCAATTAGACCCGTTTTAGAGGGGTCGGTTTGTCGGCCAGCGCGAAGCCGGGTGGTTCTTTCGGTGCATTGCTGACCACGTGGGCCGTGAAGCGACGTCGGTGCTACGGTACTGGCGACGTTGGGCAGACGAGCATTTCCATTGCCGTAGACCCACTTCGAGGCGACCGCGGAGCACTGACGAACATCAAGATCGACGCATCGTGATGGCAGCGTTGTCAGACCGTACGGCCACCCGTGCCGAGATGGACACATGCGGCCCTCAACGTGTCTCCACGCTTACTTGCTGCAGGATTACAATCGCGCATACCGCTAGCCCGACTGCCACTCACGCTCATCTGGGATGGTGCAATGGGCGTGTCAGCTGGGAGACGGAATGGCGTGCTGTGGGGTTCAGTGCTGAGAGCCGCTTCTGCCTGAACGCCAGCGATGGTCGTGTGCGTGTCCGGTGTCGGGCAGGCGAGCGCATGCGTCTGGAGTGTGTTCGTTCACGTCACGTGGGGCCTATCCCGAGAGTGATGATGAGGGGTACCATCAGCTACAACGCGCATTCGTGTTTAGTGTTCGTGGAGGGATCATTGAAGAGCGCTGGATACATTCAGCTCGTTGTGCGGTCTATGCTGATACCTTTCATGCAACGGAATGGTGGTGCGCTGTTCCAGCAGGACAATGCCCGCCCTCACCCTGCCCGCGCTACGCAACACGCTATCCGCGATGTTCGTATAGTGCAATGGCCGGCACGCTCGGCGGATTTGTCCCCAATCGAGCATATGTGTATGATGGGCCAATGCCTGACCCGTAATGCGATTCCCATAACAACTCTGTCTGTTTTGCGTGAGGCGGTGCAGGAAGCGTGGAAAGTGCACCGCAGGACTATATTCGCCACCCGTACGATGGAATGCCAGCCCGCATCAGGGCTTGTCGTACTGCCCGCGACGGGTACACAAAAATTGATGTGGCGTTTCCGTTCTTGTTTCTTTCTGTTGCTGATAGTGCGAGTCTCACATGGCTCTGCCCATGTAAGCATGTGTACTATGCAGTCTGTATGTGCTGAATCTGTACGGACACCTGCAGTGCTCTGCTCGTGCTCTAGTCAAATTGTTCAATACAAACGGGGTGTTGCAATATTTTTTGCCGGTGTAATTCATCGTTATTCATACAGATTGTATCCACACCACCTAACTAATATGGGAATTAAGTATTACCAACTTAACCCACAGGGACATTCTCTCGGACATGCAATTCTCTGAATTCTCGAAAATCGGAGAAGTTCCTAATAATGCACGAAAGGATATGCTGTTGAAGCGCCAATTACTGTTTTTTTTCATACGTAAGTAACTGTTGTAATCTGTATTTATTTTATACGATGTTTTTGCAGTATCCCTGAAGATATTTAACTTATTTCAGGGTTATTCACGAGTATTTTATTTGTTGTTTTCGAACAGTGTGCTTGCTCCTAGTTGGAGAGTCATTTTGTGCTTTTTTGTTCACCATGTTTACTGCTGCAGATCTCTAGTCTAATGTTACTCATATCCATTATACACATAAATTGACGGAAAATGTGCCCATGATTTCGCTTGATATTCAAGAAGAGAAAAACAATAGTGAGGAAGTTTCGATATTGTCTAGAAAATCCAAATACTTGATTATGTTAATCCGGAATGTCTCATATTTGTTGTTACTACTATATTGTCAGAGCTTAGAGCGTCACTGCTTATGACACATCTGATATCATGCGACTAGGCAGAAAGCAGCTTCAGTATTCAAATGTACTGTATCAGAATATTTGAACAGAACACAACAAGAGAAAAGTTGAGTGGCTAGTCTCTTCAACCAATATTTTTTTGAGAATTGTAGTATTTTCAAGAATGGACTCAAGCCCAAAAATCTAACATCAGACGTTTTCCAAAACCTTTCTACTTTACGTTTCTTCCACCACCAGTGTTTCGTCTCCTTAGCAGACTTCATGGCCCCCTGCTATCGTGAAACCTGACCATCGATGCATATCACACTGCCCTCGATGAGGCGCAATGCCGCCTGGGCGAGGATTCTGGAAAGTGAGAGGTGAGTTTTTCGATGTAAATAGTTTTGGTCTCTCGGGCAGTAGAATCGTATGTGTTATGGATATGATACTTCGAGATGTGTACTTTAAATAGGTAAAACTTTAATAGGTTAACTTAAAATAAGTTAAACTTAAATAGGTACTTTAAATAGTAAAAAACATAATCCTTAAATAATGATTTGACAATTCCAAGTAGAAACTGTCTCGTGTCACAACGAAAGGAAAGTTTTAAATCCAGTTTTTCATAGTATCTTTTAGTTACCTTCTGGACATTTCCGAGTTATGATATTAACAGAATTTGATTCCGAAATTCATTTAGTTTTCAAAACATTATTCTAGGTTTGCCCATGTTTGCCCCATTTTTCGTTTAGGTATTTTGTATATAACGATACATACCTTGTTTTGTTAGTCTTTCTACCTACAATATTATTTTTTATTCTTGGTTTATGATCTTTTTTTTTAAATTTATTTCTTGCCCGTTCGGCCCTTCAGCCTTTCGGGAGTTATTAATATGATACAT
>BOPP01000070.1:5443594-5511525 GCA_017312745.1 Gryllus bimaculatus | reverse complement strand
ACCAGCTCCCGCCGCAGTGACACACAGGCCCTTTCCCTTTACCCGCTTTAGATTGCCACAGAACCTCAGCTCCTGAACATTCATTCTATACTTAATAAAATAATTTCACAGCATAGCTTATTTTTTCTTCAAATTTTTGAGTCGATAATAACATTTTAAACACGTGTTCGAACTAAGACTCATATTGGACTATACTGAAGTTACCTTTTAAATTATTCTTGAATATTCAAGACTTTGCTGGCCTTGTAAAAGAGGCTTGCGAAGTACAGAATAGTGATCCAAACACACTCTATAGTGGCTTTTAGAACGCGACATGTCTATTGTACACCGCCGATATACATTTACTTACATACGTATTTCAGACATAATATGACATATTCATTAAAAATGTTTGGTTGCCACATGTTTTGGTTTTACATGTTTGCCATATCACCGTTTCAATCAAAACAAAATAGGTAATATACCTTAGACTAAATGTAGGGAACCAGAAACGCCTACCGTCGACAATTACACAACAAAAGCTATTAACAATTATACGATAATGACTGATTAATGCTGACTCAATCTTGCCAACTCCATTTCCAATTAGTCTCATGAATATATGATCGATACTCAAATTAGTTTCATTGTCGTAACATTTATAATGATTACAGACTGCCAATACAACCTTACCATATCTCGAATACTACATGCTTATTACGCGTACTGTCACATTATGAGACGATTTACTGGGATTCATTCGTGCCTCCATTTGTTAAGCACGACAGAAGACGCAATAACGATATATAACTGAACACAATGATCTGCCTTAGTTATTCTCCAATCATTGCAGAACCGTAAGGTTTAAACCTCATCAAAATATCTCATTAATTAAATTGAAAGTTTGGCAACATTAATCTTTCTTGATTGCGTTTCCCAATTAATTTCGATGTCTGTTTTTACTTTCTAACCTGACGTCATTAGAAGAAATAGATTTGTAATCGTGCAGCAGAATTCGCCAATTTTACTACAGAAAAATCTTATGGTCGGGCCCTTGTAAAGAAACATTTGATAAATCTTGTATGTAGTAAATTACCTCATCTATTACGTTGGGTAGTCAGAATCCTATATTTGTGGATCCTTGATACCGAAAAATCGATTAACGGCAAAATGTCCGTCCGTCCGGTTGTCCGAACGGTCGTCCGACCGGTCGTCCGGCCTAAACCATACAGACAATTTTCTCCAAATTTCACATTCGCGGTGGATCTGAATTTATTTTCTTGAAATGAAACAATATACGATTTTCAAAAAAAAACGAGTACTTTTCGAAGAGAGTCGAAAAGAGTACTTTTCTGTCACTTTTATTTTTACACAAAAGTACCTGTTAGAAATTAACTAAAATTTCTCATTACCAAGAGCAGGTATTTATTTCCAAAAAAAGTAATATTGATTATTGAAGGCATAGAATTCCCAAACTGTGCTAAGAAGTGCAACGCTGTTCACGAAAGAAGTCAGTGTTCAATAAAAATTTCAGGTTTTATTGTATACCGTCCTGAGTATTCAAGAAAGAAAATTGACATTTAGCAAATAATCTCAACATGCCATTGTTTTTAAACGCAAAATTTTGTCCTCGGTCAGACCGTTACTGTGAAAATTAACTGTATCCTTGATAATTTTTGGAAAAATCTCTCCAATTATGTTATTCAAACTTTGTTTACAGAAAAGTACTGTAATGAGTTCATCTAAAACGTATCGCATTATAAATAGCACACCTTAAAGAACCTATAATAGTGGTTTCATTTATCGACATTAGCATACAATGCTTCCAATGAGAGACAAAGTTGGAACACATTGTCATGGCGACGGATTATATTTAATGAACCGAATTCCATAATTTTAAGGCTGTTAATGTTAAGTTGTGCTGTTCAAGCTGTCTTCGCTGACGAACCCACCATCGCATGTCCTGGCGACGCCGACCCGAGCTGCTTTCAGTGCCGCTCATGTTACGCCCAAAAGAGCATTGCGACAACTTTTTTCACTCAATCTTCTGTCGTCCTTGGGGAAAGCCACGGATCCCGTTGTAATTCTTCCACTTTTTGTAGGCAGTGAACACGCCATTCACGGATTCTTGAAACTCTTAACTTTTAAGGTTTCGTTTAAAGGGCGATCAGCGAAGAGATCTATTGTATGTTGAGTGGGAAATGTGTAAAGACACCACCGTCACAATTTTTGTAGTTTCAACGCTTTCTATTCTAAAAGTCACGTATTTAATGCCAGGACGTGGCAGATTTTATAATTTAATCAAAGTAATTTACAAAAGTCTCGTGATCGATGGAGTTCGAGTCCTCAAAAGTATAATAATCTGCTCTTGAATGTTTACTCACAAAAATACGTAACCAAACCATTTTCAAAAATTAAATTCATTTTTGATTTACATTTTAAAAAACATTTATATAACAAAAATGCATCATTTTCACATCACCTGAATTAGTGTAAAATTACATGTTTACAGCAAGATAGTACGTTTTCCCAAACATTTGTTTTTACGGACGGGAACTAGACAGCTCTCCTCGCACCCTCCAAGGATCTCGTGGCGTTGAAAGAGTTAAGTTTGTGGATATTTGGTAATGTTATAGATTTGCACGTAGCCGCCTGAAAATCCCGTGTTGCATTCAAAGGTAATCTGAATTCAATGCATGTTTGAAGACGAGACTAGACCTTGAACTTGAAACTACAAGTACTTTCGGTGAAACTTGAAAGTACAAGCGGTTCTGAGTTTGCTTTAGCCGACAATATCTCGCTATTAATGCTTCAGTGTAGAGTGCATTAAGACGAAAATAATTTATTACGATAAAAAAAGGTTTCATGAATTCCTTTCACTTCTCCATCACAAACAGTCTAGTGAAGTCGATTAAACAAACAAATATTTTCGAAAATACAATAATAATAATAATAATAATAATAATAATAATAATAATAATTCGTAACTCGCTTATAAATTTTCCTTTATAAGAAAAGCACGGTACTTACGGGCGTGATTTTCACATTGACACGAACTTCCTGCGACGGAAATCGGCGTGAAGGCACGATTTTCCTAGTGGAACTCCTTGTGGTCCTTGCCATCGTTCAGGGCTCAACATCAACTGCGCTGAAACAAACGCCGACTTATCGCCCTCTACTACCCCGGCCTTTTCTCCCCTCAATCATGTCCCGCTATCCGCTCCATCATGTCCCGCTATCAGCTGTTATTTAACTTTCGCAGAACTTGCCTTTATTTGTATGCATGTATGCATGTATGCATGTATGCATGTATGCATGTATGCATGTATGCATGTATGCATGTATGCGTGTATGCGTGTATGCGTGTATGCGTGTATGCGTGTATGCGTGTATGCGTGTATGCGTGTATGCATACATTTGTTTGTTTGTTTGTTTGTTTGCTGACATCGATATACAATGTCAATGATTGCGGTATCGGGGAAAGAAGTAAAAATGTATTGTTCTGTGATAGTAAGAGAGTGTCTAATTACTTCGCCTAATTAAAAATGCTGCAAGTATGTTGTATAAGTTATCTGGTGGTGATTTAGTTGTAGAACAGAAGTATTTTTTCCTGCGAAAATAGAGGGATATAATTCCTCGATGTTCAAGGTGTACATAGTTTACATTGAAATTAATGATTTATTTGAAAAGATGAATCAAGTGATTAAGTAGAGAGAGACGCACAAGAGAGAAGCCAAAAAATGTTGATCACCCGAAGGCGATGAAGCTGTACTTAGGGAACATGTTAAACGTTTAAAAGTGGCCCAAACCTTCTAAACTAAATGAAACTATACTTTTGAACATTACTTGGCAGAGGGATATTTTTTCTTTTAAAATTATACAGTACAAATGTTAACAAATTCATTAAATATCATTGTTCAAATACATATTTTTTTTCCTTTTAGGTGGTCAATAGAAAGAGTTATACAGCAAAAAAGATTTTGCTTGGTACTAAAACTTGTGTATCGTATTTAATTCTGTAATGTCGCCTGGAAATGTGTTGTGAAATAATGCGTGTACTGTTGATTCCGACACTGACGAATATGAGGTCTAAGACGTTTGTTGTATTTATAAATATTTGTATTGCATGCAAATATGTTCCCACCCTTCTTAGGACAATGGTAAGATCCCAAGCTCAATGAAAAGAGGTTTCCAGGAATTACGTGGATGGTATTACTATTCGTGCAATTGCTTTTTGCAATCTATAAGTTTTGGTGCTATAGGAAGTGTTTCCCCAGAATATTGTTCCTTATCTCGGGTAGAAATATAGTACGTTTGCCAAATGCACGCAGCCAGCTGAATAAAGGCTGACTGGATTGGATAGAATTTTGAATGCATAACACAATCAACTTAATTTAGATCTCATTCCATGTATATGGATATTCCATTTGTTTGACTGAATTGAGAGTCTCATTCATTTTGTCTTAACATCGTGTTGCAGTTCGTTCATTCCATGCGATTGTCCTTATGAAATTCAGTTTTTCTTTCAGTAATTAATAATTTGCTATTATAAGGCCAATTTGAAACATTTCATATCATAATCATAGTTTCTTTTCTGCAATAAATTTTCATGTCATGTCAACACATAGAATTGATCCTCTGTTCCCAATAGACGAGGGCATTCCATTTATGTATAAATGTAAAAGAAAGAGGACACAGTTTACGATCGAACTCTGTGGGATCCCCTGCTCAATCAGCATAGAATTGGAAATGTTCTTTCATGCCAGTGCGGTATTTCTACTATTGTGATTGACGTTTAAGATATGAGGATATCTAATCTAGAACAATAACACGAATTCCATTTGAAGGTAATTTTGAAATCAAAATGTTATGCTCAATGACATCAAACACTTTTGAAAGATCTTAAAATATTACAAGAGGTGCTTCATTTTGATCCCTTGATGAAGCAACATCTGTAGGAAAACGAAACTCGTGGTGCTACAGCGGCATTTTTCGTATTAAATGCAAGAACGGAATGCAAGAAAGCAATACATATAGGTATAGTAAACATTGAAAACTAGAATTTCATTAAATTTCGATTTATATCTATTGAGCTGTTTGTCAGCAAAGAACAGATTCTTTACGCCGTATCGCCGTTCTTTAAATTAAACATCTTAGTCTCAAATCTTACAAGTTTTTATTATTTGTTCTCCATGGCATGGTCCATCAACACACTATTCAAACTTCGACCAACGTTTTCCCAAGCAGTTCACCAGGGTCGTACGAGTATCCAGTGCCACTTTTCTATGATAGCAACACAAATTCTGGCTATACTCAAGATTATTCATCTCCCGGGATTCTATGGCTAAAGATCATCATTTCTCTCTTCTCTGCAGCGTAGGTAACCAGAAAGTCGATTGGTTCGCGTCTGGAGGATTTTCGTATCCATCTACAGAGGCCTCTCGACCACTGCCGCGAGGAGAATTCTACCGTTCCTCTGATCTGATGAGTAGTATCCCGTAATGCCTCCTATCAATGCCCGGCGAATGCGGGAACAGTACCTTAAAAACGGATCACGGACCACACGATATTTTCCTTCCTCTCCCTTGTCACAGCCTCTCCCCTTACATTCACACAAACACACACACACACACACATGCTTTGAACCGGGAAACCATTCGTGAGCTTGGGCTTGTCCCTGCCGGGGTGGAGATACTTGAAGTGGGAAAACCATGCTAGCCGACTTATGGAGAAGCGCCAGGTCTCATATTTCACCAGAGGGAACATTGCAACTGCCCTGGACATAAAATGCACTACAATCACGGGGCTAATGACCCAAGTAGCTGACGAGCCTAAAAAGAAAAAAATTACACACTTGCTGTCTAAATATTCAATCAGTCAATTAATCAATAAATCCCACGACGTTGTCTCACGGTGTGTGTGTGTGTGTGTGTGGTGCCCGCAGGCGCCGCCCGTGCTGGAGTACGCCCGCAAGCGCGCCGAGCTGTCGGCGCTGAGCGGCCAGGTGCAGGCGTGGCGGCGGCGCGCGGCCGTCCAGCGCACGGCGCTGCAGGTGGCTCGCTGCACGCTGCGCACGCTCACGGCCTCCCGCCCGCCCCGGCCCCGCCCCGGCCCCGCCCCGCCCCGGCCCAGCCTCGGGCCCGCGCCCCCTCCTGCCCCCGCCCCCGCCCACACCACCGGCTCCCGCCGACGGCGCCGCCTCCGCCCCCGCTTCCGCCCCCCGTCCCCGCGGTCTGGCCCCGTAGCGCAGCGCCACGCGCACGGCAGCAGCATCCCCGCCACTTAAGCCGGCGCGGTTGCCGACGCCTTCCCCGAAGAGCCCGGGCCCTTTGGAACGGCAGGTTCAGACGAACATTTCAGTCGAATGACAGCGTACGCTTCCGCGGCCTGGCTCTCTTCCTACGTGGCTGTCCCGAAGACGCCGCGCCCTAGGCGCAGATGCCAACGTATCGGTCTAGGGCGCTGCGTCTTCCGAACAGCCAAGTAGATACGCGGCATTTCGTGTGAATTGATGTCAGCGTTTCCAACTCATTATTCAGTCATCTCTCCGCCTACAGTAGTGTTTTTTACGGTAGCTATTCGTCCACGGATTGCAGCACGAGTATATTCTACTTGTAGCACAAGTCTAATAGAACCTTATCACACTAACAACTCATTTTCAATTTTATTAGCTGCCTTCTTGTGATTTCAAAGCAACGCACTGGCAGAGTGGATCTTGGTGCGGTCGGAGAAATGTTCGGCCGACTGATTCTGCCTGAAGGTAGTGAGTGGTCACACCGCTTTCGATTGCTTCAGATATGCGTCTAACGTACATTATTAGTGTGTGAAAAATGTAATGGAAGCTAAAAGTTAAAAACAGCTCGTAGAAAGTTATATTTTTCGCTCAGAGGTGTTTGAAAAAATGTCCATGCTAAATAATTCAGAGCTGCCGAATAATTCAAGTTAATTTGAAACTGTTCTGCCGACGTATACTCGCAGTGTTCACAAGAATTCTGCGCTCGAGCCAGTTTTTTATAAACTATGAATATGGAAAATTTAACAATCGGGACAGTGGTGTCTTATGCTTTAGAAATTGAAATAGGTATAAAAACAAAATCTACTTCTAATTTGACAGCGGCATTATTTGGAATTTTGTTGTGAATTAAAATCATTGCCGAATCAAAGGACTCCATGCATATTCAAAATATTTTGATGTGCGTTTATATAGGTTGTTCAGGAGTTCCCGTTACAAAAAATACCCTAAATTCTATATTGTCCTTCACGAAGAATGGCAGACCCAGTTTTTCTGAAGCAAAAAAGAAAAGAAAAATTGTCTTCTGTACAATTGAGGTTAAAAGAGACTTCCGGACGCGCATTCAACCCTGCAGCCGCGACGACACCGGCGCGGCGTGTGCCAATAGGGCTGGGCGTAGCAACGTTCCTTTGTGTTTTCGATGAAGCAGCGAGACAAAAATCACTTGCTGCGCACTAAGCTATTTAATAGCACCAATTGTTTTGTGTATTGTTCATTTCATCTAAAATTCATTTTCTCCGTTTGTTATAACCACGGTATGCAGCGGCGTGACAATGAACGCTGAATACGAACCAAGCCTTAAGAATATTAACAAAATGCATAGAACCCTCGAATTATTTTTTGTATATCTCAGAGTGAAATAATGTGTTGTGCTTTAGAGAGCCACATACGATAAGTACCCCTGCAAGGTCTTCCCTTAATATGACAGACAGTTTTGTAGCCAAAATGTTCGCAACGTCTGGGCACACAACCAACGGAAAGGGGGGCGCCGCCATCACCGGACCACAATAGTGACCTTTCGAAAAGGTGAACAAATCAGCCAACTATAGTGATCCACTCAAGCGAAGCTCACGGAACCACTTGTAAAACTGTGTCCAGACTTTTGTTTTTATTTATATGAGTACATAATTCGCAGATGACTTAGGAACAAAATAAGTGACGATTTCTGGATTTGGAGGCGGGAAGGCAATAGAGGATAAATGTGAAAAATATAGTTTTCACATTTTCAATATTTTTAAATTAGCATTAATTTCTAATACCAAGAGAGACCCATACACATAGGTCATTCAAATTTATACACAAATGATGCAATATCAACATTCAACTTACTGTTGGATCCATATATATAAACCCTGACCAACTGTTCAATAAGGGAATTATAAAATTGAGCAAAATACAATTTTTTTTCAGTTTCGGTAGCAATTCATAATTCCGTAATACAGCAACATAATGAACCGTAACTTTAGCTATAATTCATTGGCACACAGGGATGATAATTTAAAAACTATCAAGTATACAGTTTTGGCAATATATTGGGAGGCTGGAAGTGATTTGCAATGTGCAAAGTATAAAATGAGCTGTTAAACGGTAAGAGTTGGAAGAAAATAATAATAATAGGGGTCAAATTGAATTTTCCTAGTTACCGTGTATAAAATATAAACATGGGTAAGTAAGATATTGTCACATGATCAAAACCCTTTGGCTCGAGATTCAAAGCACTGACATAAACGAATATTCTAAGATTTCTTGAGAGAAAAAAGTACATTCAATTAATATACTGCAATGCATTAATATGTAGTAAATATATTCTTTGGTTCTTGTCGATTTGCTATGTTGCTACTTAGAGTAAAACGTCCATTATCCAGGGAAGGTCCTTGAAAGTAGGTCCATGAAACACCGAAGCAGAATATGGGAAGGAGGTCCACGGCACCAGATAGAGCCACTACAAGACAGTGTAATAAAATCACTTATAAGTACTAAAAAAGAAAATGTAGCACACAAACAGGAGTCCAGAGTCACATGGAATAACATGTACCAAAATATGAACATAGCATATGAAATATAATTTGAATGTTCAAATTATGACCTATAATACAGACTAAACTATTACTAAAATAATGAAAGTGGCACATTAATCCATAACTGAAGTTGCAATACCCTTTGGCTCAAGATTCAAAGCATTGAAATTAATAAAATATATTGTAATACATTGATTAGTATATATACTCTTGTATGATGCAATGTTTACTACAATCTCTATTATACAGGGAAGGAAAACTATGTAAAATTGAACTCTACAGATAATAGAGCCACCATAAGAATTTAACACTAATGTTAATAATAAAATCACTTACGAGGATTACCAAAAACAAGACATCATACAAACGAGAGCTCAAATGTGTGGAATTATGTGAACGAAAATGTGAAAATGTATATTAAAAATGTTCAAATTTTGATCTAAAATACAAACTAAAGTTTTAGTAAAATAATAAAAATAGCAAAACTGCATTATATGTCATAACTAGAAGGGTCATGTACCTTAAGTTTTTAGATTAGCCACTGTAATGAACAAGTTTTATACATTTACGTTGCAGGAAGTTCCGTATCTTTCTCACACAATTTACCATTTAAAAATGTGAGTTACAGAGCACAGTTTTAAATGTTTAATTGGGAACCTGTTCCTTTTCTCCTAATATTGCTCGGTACTGGTAAAATCTCCAACAGAGTAAATACTAGAGACAACCTTTAAGCCCACTATAGTTTGTAGAGTTAAATCATTATATACTACTAAATCCGGTAGACCACTTAAAACTGATCTAAATGTCTTTAATCTTTCATGAATAATTATCCCGTCTTCGTATTAATTGGAAATATTTTGGCTTTTCAGCAACTGATGAAGGGGAAACTCAAATTGACTTATAAACGTAACACAAGCAACTTGAGGATGCACTTACAAAATAAACGTGCTCTTGAACTACTTGTATTGGAAACTGCAAATCTACTCAGAAAACCTAGTGTAGATCCTAAAGAGAAACTTGCTCAAAAGCGAGTAAAGGCTCCAAGTGCTCCCATATTTTCACAACAATTGCAGATGGTACAATACAACAAATAGAACTTAATAAATCACTTCATTACATATCCAAATATTCTTTAGAGCGTAGATGATGGATCAATGGTACTTAAAGTGTTCAGTTTTGGTATCATGCCATCAAGGTAAAATGGGTTTAAGTTTTAAAGAATGGAGTTTTGCCAATTGAGAATCCATTATAACCACTTCTGTGCATTTCAGTCATTTGATCCAGTACTAAAAACAAAAGTGTTTGGTACTTTACACTGCAGTTCAGAAATGGATACTGCTCAGTGGCGAAATGTATTACGTATTTTTTTTGAGTGGAATATTAAACTGGAGAATGTAACTGTTGTCGCCACTGATACTACAAACCTAATTATTGATGGCGCTGGCCGAGAAGGTATCAAACTTAGACCCATGTCTTGTGCACAGTCCGTGGCGCGACCGTCCGTGCAGGATGATGGTAAAGGGCATGTTTATAACGTTCACTTTTGAAAACGCTTCTGGCGCCCTTGCTGTAGCTGTGGTCAGTGCCCGTTTCTGTGTCCTTCAATTTACTTCAGAGATGGTTACAAGAGCAGGCTCAGGAAAATTGCAGAATTTCTTCCTTTGAAAAATAACCTGTAAAAATTACCATTGAACTTATTTTAGTCAGTTCTCGATAAGCATCGAAATTTCATTACATTTTATAATGTACAATTTTTGTAAACTAATTTACATGGTAGCTTGTCAAGACCATTCACGGTTGCTTGAGACTTATTAACAGAAATTATACTATAAGGCGGAAGTGTATCACGTTTAATGCCGCATTTATGGAAGTTTTCACCCATTCTTCTGAAGCACTCTATTACCTTTAGTTAACACACAACCACTAAAAATTGTGACCATCTAATAACTCATTTAGCCACAGTTTTTTGCCTGAAGCAATCAACCAAATAACGCCTCCAGCTTTACAATCAAGCTTTCTATCATATTTACATCAATCCTACTTCACACACACGGTACCAACAAATACACACAGCAACAGATATATATATATACATAGATAGCCGAGAATTCAAAGATCTATATACACATTATTTAATTCCGTTTAATGAAATACATTCGTCTAAGCAATGTCCCTAACGTCATATCCTACCCTCGTAACCTGTAAAGGTAGGGATTTTGTCGACTTCAAGTTTTGCTGGTCTTAGAGATTGCGTTGCAGGGAGAAAATTTAGATTATAGTTGCAGTTGTTGGTCCACAACTAAGTACCTATTGGGCGACACTTAATTTGTTCTTACCTTTTCTGTTTGCAATGGATTGCGTGCGGATAGGATGTGCTATGAATGATTTTCATTGTTATACATTTTCTATGCTCAGCGGATCACCATCGCATGCCACCAACCGGAACTTAAATTAACTTTTTTGAAACGGTTTCCCAGTCGCTTTCAGGAGTTCTCCTGCGACATATTACCACGTTATTTACAAACCTTCTGTTTTGAGCGCATTCAAATTGAATCTAGAAATTTCTACTGCAAATTTTGTATACGTAATATCCCTTAAATAGACTCCCATTACCACGGGTCTAAACCAACGTCAGGAAGGTCATTGGAACTTCAATACAGTTCTTTGGTGACCTATCATCGACCCGTTCCAGCTTTCTATCATTACCCGACCATTTGTAAGGACCTTGCTAGCTGCACAAATGTCATTATCCATGTCGTGTTGCCCAGCTTCGTAATTGGTCCTTACAGAGTTGTCCGTAAAGGGACAAGAAATATTAGACTTAAGCGTCGACCAAGAGACGAATGATTATTTGCACAACCGGCTATCGGCCCACACAGCAGTCGCTACATAAGCTACGTCCGCACAGCTGGACGGTAAACCTAGTTCCAGTCCTACTCCAGGTGGCACAGCCCCCCTCGCTCCGGGAGCAATTCGAGATTTTTTCAACTTTCCCCCCGCCAGTAGCCCTGGCGAGGCGGGAGTTTATTGTCATGTTGGGGTACATGCGCCGCAGCTCTTTGGCTTATGCGGCAAAGAAGGGGGCAGTGCTTGCTTACTTACTAATTTCTAACTTAACCTATGGATGAAGCCGGCAACCTAAGATTTGCACTAAACCGAATTGGTATTTTATTTCATGTTTTATTTGATTTACTTTTCTTGGATTTTTTTTTTCATTCACTCGCATATTCACACTGGGTTCTATTTACACTTGACACCCGCAATTTCACGACACTATATACACCCTAAAACACTACTTACACTATGTACATTGCACTGTGCGCCACGGCGCCGACTTTGCTCCAAGCGAGGTTCCACCTCCTGCATAGCCATTATTTCTGCGGGGCAGGAGGGGAGTGATGTGGTGGCGTAGGCTGACACCAAAACGCCCAACAGGTTGCACAGGAGCCGAATGTGCACCAGGGCGTACTCTGCCCTGTGCCTAACTCCTCGTTTCCGGTGGCGTCACTCTGCAGGGCGAATTTACGACTTAATGCCTTTTACGCGTCATACAGTACATTTTTCTATGTGAAGGGTTTTTTTCACCAGTTTTTCTTCATTCACACATTCCACTCCATTTATGTATGCGAGGCATTTTCACACGTGTCTTTATTCTTGCGTACTATACATCTGCCACCATCTTCCGAAACATATGTAGAATATTTAATTAAGTAGGATACCCACCCGAAAAAAAATTGTAAGTCACCATTCTTCCCCTCACAAATCAACCAGCCCACACGACAAAACAAACCCCTATCAATACAATAAAACAATCCATAGATCAGCAACAAATAACTATGTACTTACATATTCAACCAACACAAGCTTCCAAGCAAGACCACAGCTTTCCCGCTAAACCAAATGTAATTCCCATTTACCAAACTGCTAATGACCCGTTTACCCCACCCAGAACTGACGCATACCGCTTCACAAAAAACAAGCTATTTAGAACCTAACCCTCCAAACTAGGGCTACATTTTCATCTCTCCCCATGGTCCCTGTGAATATTTGCCTATAACAGTCAACCGTTCTTCCACTGCCATCTGCATGCAGGGTCATGCGCTCGAACCCAGGGCGCCAGAGAGAAGTACTGGGCCGCCCACCTCATCTCCGTCGCTTACCACGGGGACACCCTAGTCCGCTTGTGCACTGCCACAAGGACTCAAGGGAGCAGGGTCGGTACAGGAGGAGAGCTGTCTGAGGCGCTGGGAAGGTGGGAGACAAAACTCGGAATTCACCTGAAACACATACCAACATTGAATGTAAGAATTTACATTGTGGTTTAAATGGTGATGGATTATGAATTTTACAGCTCTGCGCAACTATCATTGTGGCATTCTTCAGAAACCTACTTTATATTTCAATACCTCCTATTTTGTAAAAGAACGGAATAAAAAAATTAGTCCCGCATTATTTTATTGTATTGTTATATGAGAGTTATTTGTTCTCAAGAAGTGCGTGCTACTTCTTGGAAAATCAGTTTGCGTAATTTTGTTCAGCGGTTTCTGGCTGCAGCAAATCACGAAGTCCGTACTGAAAACGGCCTAATGAAAATATTGCCAACTGAAAATAAATATATACTTATATTATATTTACAAAAAAAGGCATCCTCTTGACTCCGGTAATTAGAATGGAATCAAATTTGATAATATACAATGATTGAAAATGCGTGAAGCTTAAATTTTAATCATTAAAATTTCAGAAGTATGGAGGTATTGCAAGATTAAATTTTAATATTTGCCTTTCGTCTTCGGACAAATAATATTTATTCTTTTAAACTAGGATGAATTGTTCCCTTTAGTCATTATTGTATATTGCAATTATTCGTTCATTACTCAGCCTGTGCATAGTTGTCGAATTAGAATGGGCCCGTTAATAAACGCCCGTTTGCTTTTTGTTTACTACTATTAACTCTTCAGCATTGGTTAGCTGTTGATACGTTTTTAACTTTGTAGATCTGTCTTCCTAGTAGAATGGATCACTATAGATACTAATGATATGACGAAATTAACCTTGCAGCCAAGGTTGTTGTCGGAACAAGAGGCTAGTACTTATGATTAAATGAAGTTTAGAGAAAAAGGCAAGTAGACATGTCTAGCACATGCGAATTAAAAATTATGTTTAATATAGAGAGGTTACGAGTATTATCTAATATTTATTCAAAGGTTTTCCATCAACGAAATTTGCTCAAAGGCAGAGTTTTAATTTTAATCTCCGTATGCGAGTCGTCACTATTTTATACATTTTTCGCGTTAACTATAAGTTTTATAAAGTATTTTCTTTGTAAGAGCACTAAGATTATCAACTTTATGAGTCACCAATACGATTCCAACTTTCTAAAATCAGAAATTCAAATTCAAAGCAGCACGGAGTGGAATTAAAACAAATACAAATTTAAGAGGGGGTTACCTCCCAGACATTCCGAGCACACGACGTACTTGTTCACAATATCATGTTCCAGAATCACCCTTTTCCAGTCCCGACCCTTCACCAGACGTAAGAAACTGAGGTTCAAGCCTGAAGTTCGGTGGCTGCTGCGCTTGCTGCGTTGTTGGACAGCTGAAACAGCGAGCGTAAGGCTCCCCTCGTGTTCTCCCGCCCAAAGAACTCTCAATGCAATTAATTTGAAAGTGAGCAAAAAAAAAGTCTGAAAATATTTGCCTTCTTAAATCAAGCAAAATGGCGATCTTCGTAATACATTTACTGTGAGTATCATGTTATTATTTTGCATTGTATTTGTAATCTAAATAAATAAAACAAGTCGGGTTAGTTACACCATTTATAACTCAAGAACGGCTGGACCAATTTTAATTATCTCTAATTTGTTGGATTCATATCCGCCCTGATTAGCAGGATAACTATTAAAATATCGGCGAAATGCTCGAAAAAAGACCAAAGAACAAAAGTAAATATTCATGTCAAAACAATCTTCAAAACTCGGCAGGATTTTTGACTCTATATTGTTAAATAACTCCTAAACAAAAGGTTCTAGGACATTAAAAACTAAAATATTTAAGCTAAATGCCTGAAAGCAACGATTTTCACACCGTAATATACAGGATAAGATCGTTTTGAACATTCTATTACATTTTT
Source organism: Gryllus bimaculatus (assembly GCA_017312745.1). Taxonomy (NCBI): domain Eukaryota; kingdom Metazoa; phylum Arthropoda; class Insecta; order Orthoptera; family Gryllidae; genus Gryllus; species Gryllus bimaculatus. The sequence continues at coordinate 5,496,603 of BOPP01000070.1, read as the reverse complement.
GCTGGTCCGACGTTACATCACCTGCTCAGAGACGTGCAGAATCTGAAACTAAATGTGTATGAGAGGGACAGAGAGAGGCAGAGCCTGACACACAGAGATAGTCTGACAGACTGTGACAGTGAGAGAGAGAGAGAGAGAGAGAGAGAGAGAGAGAGAGAGAGAGAGAGAGAGAGAGAGAGAGACAGACAGACAGACAGACAGAGAGAGACTAAGAGAGGGGGAGACGGAGAGAGAAAGAGAGTGAGAGAGAGAGACGGTGAGAGAAAGGGAGAGGGAAGAAGAAAGAGGGAGAAAAAGGGCAGAACAGCGTCTGCCGGGGTCCGCTAGTTAATATTAATTAAGGGAAGAACCGTTTCACAGATGTTTTGTTTTTTCTAATCATAATTTGCATTAACCAATACAAACGATCAACGGGAATCGGCAGTATATTGTATTCGTTAAAGAAAAAATCTTCGGGTCTTACAAAAACTTAAATTCTATTAATTTAAACTAAACCGAAGATAAGGAACCCAATTCAATGTGTTTATCACTAAACAAATATTGTTATGTTTGATGTCATTCGGCTCCTTTCTTTTCAAATTATTGTTTTATGTAAAATTTGTGTTTTGTAATAAAAATGTAGAATGCCTAGAACAATAGTTTCCCGCCAAGTGAGAAGTGCGAGCTGACATTCGATTATTTCATGCTGATGGGTTCAATGCAGCCGAAATTCAATGACGTATGAGTACCGTAAAACTTTCATCATGTCAACTTTCAAAGTGCAGCAATGTTGCTGGTCTAAGTTGGCCACAGTGAATATCTTGGAAAAAGTTTGAGGCACCAGAATGCTTTTGTGTCTGAGTGTTGTGTATGGTGGGAGAATTCATTTTGTAGCGTGAAACATTTTTAATTTTTGAAATATTGACCCAATTTGTTTCTTTTTATTGGAGGTATATACTTTTTCTCAACCATTTTAAAGCACTCGAAGAGACAAATGAAATGATGTAAGTATTGTTCATATTTGTAAAGAAACTGCTGGGTATGCATTACAGTTTTAAAAATTATTGTGGACTGTATTTCGCGTGCTAACTCATTACCAAGGAATAACTCAGTCATAAAGACGTGCATTTACAAGGTTTATGAATTGGAATTATTGTGATGAGTTGACAATTAATACGTATGAGCAGAGTTCAAAGTTAATGTAATTCTCAAAGAGTAATGCTTCTATTGGCAACTGCGAAGTTAAGAATCTCAAACAATTAATCAATATCTATTGCGTTTAAACAATTTTAAGGTTGATGAAATTCTCACAAATTACAACTGAGATACATTGCTACACTATTTCATAATACACTTATAAGTTGAAAATAACACATTTTACAATATTTAAATAAAAGAAAGCTTATTTACAATATTTAAAAGAATGAAAATTTAAAATTGGCAACTGTTCAGAATATAAGTACTTGAACAATGAATTAAATAAAGTTTTATGTTATTAGAGCCTTACTTAACACAATAAAATATTTCCATCCTTGTAAATATACCTCTTACAAAAGTTACAAAAAGGAGCCTGTGGGAATACAAAACAAGAAACAATTTATTTATTTATTTACAAAAACAGTTAAAAAGTGTGTGTCATGCTATGGGGAGAAGTTAATTTGAAGTTACATTTATCAGATGTTAAGATTTGGAAGTACCACAAAATTATCTTGCAAGTAAATCATATTCAAATTCAAATGGAAGCTACAACGTCTTACCGGACACGGAGCCATGATAAAACAACATAACAACAAATTAAGCCTGTAAAAGAGGTAGCAACTAAGGGAGCAACTATCTACATAGTTATACACTTAACGAGAATCCACAATTACTAATATAATTTATATTTGTTACTTAAATAATTGACTATTGAATGACTTCCGTTGGTACAGAAAATTAGGAAAATCTATACTTTTGAATACGTCACATTGGCTTCTGGGGAGAGGCTGTAGTTCGATGAGTCCCACCCCGTACGCATTGAAAACTCGAAGTTTCAATTTCTATTTCAATCTAGTGAACAATATTTAAAGGACATTTCCTTTTCGCCTTCCCTAGAACCGCTGCGGAAAGGCGCGGAAAACGCGGCTTCTGAGGAAATGTAGAAATAATATTTTATACAATTTCTCTCCGAGTATTAAAAAATGCTTATATCATTGTGTTCGTCTTTCCGAGTATTTTAGAATGATAGAAGAAAAATGTACACTTCTATTTAAAAAAAATCAAAGCTGAGCCGTTTCCTCGAAAATGATAAAAGTTCCAAATTAGGAAACGAAACAATTTGGCACGTTATTTCCCCATCACCCACAACAACTTGACGCAAACCACATTCGTATATCTTAATTTGCTTCGAGGATATTCGCTGTTGCCAACATACGTGATCCTCCTCGAATGATCACCCCAATATTTAACAAATTGTTTAAAATATTTCCTGGAAGAAAATAAGTATGACTTAGAATTTGTAATTTTTTACAACAATTATTTTGAAATTATTTTTTATTGATGAATAAAAGAAAAATGTAAAACTTCATAAATATAGCTAATGTTATTGCGAGGACAATGTTTTAGGCAATTGCTAAGATGTTTTTCCGTTCTTTTTGTTTTTTATAGGAATCAAATGCTTATTAAAATGCACATTTAAAAGATGTATGTTTCTAAACTTCCGTCAAATAATTAAAATAACATTATAAATAAATTAGATGGTGCATGTGCACAAGACGCAGCGAGATATGAATCTTGTTTCTGCAATTCAATTACACTGTCGAAAATGTGTGAATGTCAGAGAGCATCAATACCCTGCCCTTGAGGGGAAGAAAAAAGCTCAAAAAGTGTATGCTTTACTAAAGAATGCAATAATACATCGTGATCTATTGTTGATTTACAAAATGCGATGTGCGATTAATTGAGATGTTAAATTCTTTCACTCGCCAACAGTTGCCAGTCCGGATCTGGCTGAAGAGGTGAATGTTTGTTTGCAGTAGGCGCTGCGGAGGCAGTAGTAGAGATCTCACATCATTTACGCTCTGTCTCTTTCTGTGTCAACCTTCAGTCAGGTACCCGATCTCACGATCTTTATTCACGGCCACTCACCTCTGACGCAGTGTGCTTGTTCTATTAGATCCCTCTTGGGCAAGCCATTCCGTGACGTCAAGCAACTAATTGAAACATTCTTCCGTATTAGTGTCGTGAAATTCAACTGATAAGTCAAAGAACTATTTTATTTTAATATAAATATTTCACACACTATTTGAACGGGGAAAAGGTGAAATCTCCGCTTAATAGATAAAAGTAATGTACCGCAAACCTTTGATTTAGAAATATGAATAAGACAATCAATGTGGATGAGTCATTGTTTCAGGATCCTTTATAATACGCATTTAGTCTAGCGATACGATAATGTTTGACTAGCGTTCCCGAATCGATGGAATAAGAAGTTTCAATGTGATACGTGTTATGAGCTTATTAGAGTACTAGGGTTGTAAAGGATGTCCCAGACTAGGTTAAAGAAAACACTGGCATTATAATCTACATGTTATTAATATTTTTTGTCTCTACCTTTTTAAAGAAATTTTTCGTTACGAAGATACATGCAATTACTTCTAGGTCTCATACTCTATTATTACTTTATCCTTTTTTCTGCCAGTTCTTCGGGCTTTATGCGTTAATTCGTTTAACAACTTTGAATGACGCGCTGCTGCGCCATGAAACGCTGACGTGAGGTCGCAGGGCGTAGCAATCATTTCAAATTCCTTTCCAGAGGTACTAAGGAGTGAAACATTAAAAAATGTTTACGAACTGCAGTCTCGCAAAATATCAAATTGATGTAAGCGCAGACGTTTTGACTATGTGGTAGGTTTGGAAAGAAACGACGAGGTGAGGTGTTAACCAATTTGCGTCACATTTCAATGCCTCTGCAGTTTTTGTAATCAGCTAACATAGCTCCAAAGAGAGTTGGGCACAAATCCTGACTGAAAATGTGCAAATTAATCAATAAATTAAGAGTTTTAAGAGGACACACTCACAGCCACCAATATACGCCCACGTTTTAACACTTCCGCTCTTCGCTCTACGCACGCCGCATCGTTAATTGGTGTGCGAGGTCTCCCGATTTAGCACCCTTGGATTTTTTTCTCAGGGGTTACTTAAAAAAGTAGTCTACAGAATTCAGGTGTCTAATGTAGAAAACACGTGAGTACTCTCCTGTGGCATGTATAAATGAAGTTGTGCTACTGGAAGTTCAGAAAAGTCTCACTGCTCGCGCTCTGACGTGCAGTTACATGAATGGAGGTCATACAAACATCTTAGAACATACATTTTTCGATCTAATTGCACAGGTAAGCTGCATTGACTGAACAGGGTGCGGAGAAAATCAACAGATTTCCGAGTGGTTGATGCGAAACTAGGCTATCAAATAAGCAAAGAGGTTCACGTCTTATCTTCACTAGACAGGCAATGCGTAGGAATACTGTAGTCGTGTAACTTGCATTTGTGTGTTAATAATATTTGTGTTTCTCTTTGCTAATTCATCAGCTTTTTCGTTTCTACCAAGCCCGCGGTGTGAAGGGATTTTTCAAATTCAAATGCTAGTACTAATGCTATGATATGACACGATGGGTTGTTGGGCCGTTTAGGTGTCGCATCAAGTAGCCAAATACATAAAAAAGTACAGTTAACTCAGTAACATAAAAATCATTAATTCTTTATTGAATCGTATTATTCACAATGTTAATTTTAATTTATTCCCACATTCTCTAATAATGCCTTTCCTTTCCCTTACATAAATATCATGTCCTTTGCAATAAAATTTGGTTCATATTTAATTATGTTCGAGTTTCTTTCTGCATCGTTGGCCTCGCTGAAAACAGTTAATAGTTCTGTTTCGCAGAGTAAGGGAATGTAAGTAAGGTCGCTGATGATGAGACCGTGTTATCCTTTCTTTATTCATCACTTGCGCTTTCCCTCTGTAATCGGTTACATATTAGTGATTGTAGTTGGGCCTCGAACATCCGAAACCTTTTTCAGTACCCTAAAATTAAAATAATAAAAATGATTTCAACAATGTTTTTGACAGAAGAGAATTGTGGAGGTGACATGAAAGTAAATACTTCTGAACGGGTTTTATAAAAATATACATATACAAGTGATTCAGTCCTCGTTGCATATGCAGAACCCTATGATATTCTACATTAAGTAATTCATGTGTGCACATGAAAATAGTGCGAACCCTATTCAAATTTTTGGAAAAAAATATTTTTTTGTTATTGGTCTTTTTTTGCATAAAGGTAGCCCAATTATTACATTAAATATTGTTTCCTGATGCAATTATTACCTACTTATCTAATGAATATGAAAGGAGATAGAAAAAACTATTATTTAAGTATTATTTAGGATAATTTATTATTAGCATATACAGCCATAATTTCGCTTTTTCATCTCGTGTAACAGGGGCTCTACACGGGTTCAAAATGACCTCTTCTTGCGTGAACGCAAGATCGGCATCTGCACCATATGGCCTTCGTGACGCGCACAACTCTGCCGGGTCGTCCTATTTTTTCGGCCTCCACGCTTTCGATACGCGGAAGAAGGCTATCATGATCCGCAACCTCAGTTGCATAAATAATCTTTTATTTATAAGAAAAAATAGCCCAGCAGATTCAAATACGGAGACCGTGGCGGCCGTGCTATTGGACCTCCGCGCCGCGGCGGCCTTGCATTTGCGCAGGAAATGCCTCGAGAATTCAGAACGACGTACGTCTCTACTGCGCCCATGGTGCATCAGCTGGAAATGGAAAGGTCGAAATCTCTCTGCACGAAGTGTTCACCAAGTGACTGTGATGCTTTGCCCTCGCGCGCTATTTACCTTGGGCTCGCTTTCGTGCCTTAGCGGATAGTATTAATAACTGAGTATTCCAGAGAAGTGAAGAGTATCAAATTTTGGCAAATTCAATTTGTACATTACATATGGGATATATCTCTGGCGTATTAGCAATGAGGACTGAATCATCCTGTAGCATGTAAGGTTATCGACTATTAACAAAACCGTCTTGAAAAAAATTCTCGTATTGCTATTCTTAATATGTTTTTAATTTTTTCCACCTAGTCTTGGACACCCGGTAATGAGTTCGTAATAACACTTTTTCGTGTACGAAAAAAGTAATGATTTAAACTAATGGGTATCATTACAACCTTAATCCTAAAGAGGGCGCACTGGTGAATTCCGTTCACTATTAGAATTTGGAAATTCTAACTTACGAAGCATCCAACTGCCTGGAATTCGGAGCGGGCTATTATGTTTGTCACCAAATTACCCAAAGAATACCTATATATTCAAACAATTAACAGGGCGTTCTTTGAAGATCTGTTTCTGATAAACACATTTCATTATGAAAAATGTATCTTCACAATTGTAGTTGTTCGAAGACCACGAACTTTTTTTTTGTAAGTTTCGCAAAATCGGGAATTTCAACGAACATGAGACCTGCGCCATTCTCTTAAGCACCCTTTTTGCTATCTTAAGACCCAGTTTATTGAAAAAAAATTGTATCTTTTAAAGAAAAAAATTGTGTAAAAAAACAATTGCCTAAGTTTGACACAAAATTTCGTAAAAATGCAAGAGGGGTCAGGTTAAAAAAGCAAGAATTGAATAAATTAAGGTAATAAAATATTTTCTTAGAAAGTGTACAGGATCCCTTTTAAACCTTTTTGCGGGGGCCACGGTCCCCCTATGCGCACGCCTATGTTTGGTTTCTTCAAACCAATCACCGCCATGAACTTCAGATCATCTTCTCACTATCATCGGGGTATGAATCGCGTATTGAGAGACTCACATTGGGAATGAAACTCATGAGAGTGTGAGAGTTAATGACAACATGCATGGGTGCTTGAGCATAAATAAGTCAAATATTAAAGTTATTTCTATTGTTTTCTTGTTTTTTTCTTCCAATGTTCTCTTTTATCGGCTCTAAAACTGGTTTGAGGTCGACCTTGCGTATTCTTTGACGTCAACACTTTGGTGACCTTAAGTAAAAAAAAACGCCATTATTTTTTAAAGCAAAGTATTGAACGTAACACTGCAGTGATGGTGGAATGGAGTATTGCAGAAAAATTACTTTGTTCTGCAACTGTAGAGCCATATGACTGAACGTTGTACTGTCTCTCATGTCTTCAATAAATTACAATACTAAATTGAACACGGTATGCATCACAAGAAGCATTGAAAAGTTTCGCCATGTTGAGTTGTATAAAATATATTATTATGAGAAGAAACAAGGAAAGGGAGCTGTTGATGTAAGAAAGAATTATCGTATATCTTCAAAAGAATAAAATTTGCAAAATGTATGAAATTAATACAATAAATTTTCAAATGTTTAAATAGTGTAAAGTTTACTTTATATTTGTCTTTGTTCAGATGCTTCATAAACAGTTTATTTAATTTTAACGTTTGAATATGTATTAATTTAATACATTTTGCACATTATGTTCTTTCGAACATGCATCTCGCACTCCTTACATAAACAACTCCATTTTCTTCTTTCATCCCATGGCAACATATTGTATATGACAACACGTGACGACTTTAATCCTTACTTACTTCCGGTGTGTCACCAGTCGACGTCTGAAAAACTAGTGATGTTAAAAATGACACAGGCTTCCCGTATTAGTTTTCTATTTCAATTGGTCTCGGCGAGGTATTCGGACTTGCCACATACCCTTGCCAGAAGCCATCTATCGTAGCCCTAAGTACAGTGTTTTGAAATTTTCTTAATTTTTCGGCTTCCTAAAAGTAGAATCGAATTATTACTTTAAAAATATTAAAGAACAGTAAAACCTCATTCTAAATCGCAATTTTCTTTGAAAAATTTGGAGCCGGTTTTAAGAAAACGCGTTGCTGTAAATTCGACATTTGAACCTCTTTTCACAGAAAACTATTGAGTTTTCGAAAAACTTCATATGACGTCATTTCAAGCACTGAAGCAAAAATGCAGTAGTTTACAAATTGCTGAAAATGTACATATTGAAGGCGTGAGAGGTCTTTTAAAAAAAATTACATTGGTGTGATTTTTGAAAAACAAATTAATACAGCAAAATTAATTGTATATCATCTTAAACAGTGCAATTAGCACTACGTGTTGGAAAAGTTTGAAGAAAAAATTGGAGTCATTTTAGAGAAAATGGTGTTTGAGCGTTTGTGAAAATGCGGAATTTTGGGCTCATTTTTACGGAAAACTGTTCAGTTTTCGGAAACTTTCTCCCACATAATTAAAACATATGTACTCATAAATACATTAATGTAATTCTGACTTATATGTGGCATTCAGACTATCATGATGACACTGCGGAGAGACTCTCCTGGCGCACTGTACCACCCAATGCCTCTGGCAGTGTTGTAGCATCTCTTCATTTTTCAAACTTGATTCCTTGATTGACGTAATTGATTATTTCGTGTTTCCGGACGCGTCAACTGCTTTGGTCATTAGCCCTGTAAGTTTAATGCATGCGTTTAGCATTGGAGATGGTGATCTTTCCACGCTGGATGCTGAGATCTAGCGCCGACCTACACGTCAGCTAGCGGGGTTTTCCTCAACCGAGTATCTCCCACTACCGGGGCACCGCCTCAGCCGGGACAAACTCTAAGCTGCTGACTGGCCTCTCAGCATGAGAGGTAATGTAGTGCATGTGAATGTACGTGTCTGTAAGAAGGGGCCAGGATAGGACAAGGAATAGATATGGAAGATAGCGCGCGGTCCATGACTTGTTTGTTGAGGCACAGCTCCGGCATTGACTTGATGTTGATCGGAGAAACCACGGAAAATTACCGAGTAGAGATACCGACTGCAAGGATTCTCCTTCAGACAGCGGTTGAATTCGACCTAGTTATCAAGTTAGTATGGAAAATCCTGCCAACGTCGGGACTCGAATCCTAGAACCCCACGTTAAGAGACACTGTAGTGACACCTCAGTAATCTTCTTCGACAGCACACTTATTTTCTTCTACTCTGAAAGATCCTTTTACAGCAATCACAATGTCCTAGATGGATTCCTTGAAGTCTTCGGGCTGGATAAGAACTGCCGTTAACGAGTAATCCCCTCAGTAGCACGGTTCCCTCAATCCCTTTCATTCAATATAAATATAACTACCTGGTTATACTACAACAGCATATACTTTTTCGCATTGTTTCTAACGCTTGGATTTTTTAAAATTGAGAGTTCAATAAAACTTGCGCCATTTTTAATCATTTGAGAGGTTTCTGAGAAAAAGGTTTTTTTAAATTGCATAAATATCAAGCAAAAATTACGCAAATCTACTAGAAAAATATTTGAGAGGTTTCTGAGAAAAAGGTTTTTTAAAATTGCATAAATATCAAGCACAAATTACGCAAATCTACTAGTTTCTTCAAAATATTGAACGTGACCTTTTTTAAAGATCTGATTTTTTAGAAAATATTTAAGACAAAATTCTCTTTCTTCAATTTGTTTCTTTTCAACGTTAACTTTCTGCAATTTTCTAAAATACAGAGAATTCGGCGAAAATTTATATTTAGATTTATTCAATCAAAAAACAGTATAAACTGTATGTGATGTAGGAAGAAAAATATTATCTGCGTACGTTTTCTTGACTTCCAGAATCCCTTCCCGTCATTTTAACTATAAATAGTTGAAAGATGAGTAAAAGTTTAACATAAAGAAATAAAAATAAATTTTAAAAATCGCAAGATTAGCAATATTTGAAAAATTGTCATTCTCGTTTCCGAGTTATAAAAAACTTCTTTACATTGGTACACGAATTGCAAGTATGATTTTTCTGCATTGCTAACAAAACAGCAACGCGCTTTTACCTCTATTCTTACCATTACAAGCAAAAGGAGAGTTCAACAAAACGTGCGCATAGTGAAGCTACATTTACGTCCAGAAGCAAAACAGGGGCCATCTCAGCATTTGCTCAATGGATCAGGGAAACTGGACAAAAACCTGATCGAGATGGGGACATTGACCCGGAAGCTAACGTACATTATTTGTTACAAACATATTAATTCTTTTTAAGAAGAACTGTATGCAGTGTAATGTAAACTAATTCAAAATATATCACTGTTTTGTTAAAATAAACATTCTTTTTCTTTTTGATAACCAGTATAGTATCTATTTTTATAGAGACAGTTTTGCAGCAGAAGAGATTTTACTTTTAACTTAAATTTGTGAACCGACTTGAATTGTTTAATGTCATCCTGGAGTGCGTTGTAAAGTAACGAACATGTATTGTACGTGGATTTCTGGATATCTGGATAGTGAGCTGTTGATACTGACACTTGATGAACTTAATTTTTACGACGTGTGTTGTAATTTTAAATATCAGTATTGCATGAAAACGTGTTCCCACCGTTAAGTTTGACAAATATTACAGATTCGTAAATATATAGGCAAGGCAGTGGTAAGATTCTAAGCTCAATGAAGAGAGGCTTGCAAGGATAACGCGGATGGCATATTTTCATTACTCGAATAATGTTCTTTTGCAATCTAAAGTTCTGAGTACATGATGAGTTTCCCCAGAATTTTGTACCATATCTCAGACGGGAATGTACTGTGACGTAGTGAAATGAGAAATAAATTCAAATAATAAAATAAAAATAGTATATTGAAAAGTTACAGACTAGTTACAATAAATTTCTAAATTTAAACACTCCGGAAACCTTTTCCTTCCTGTACCATGCTTTACCGCAGAAAAATAAAAGCCACGCGTGATGCGAGCTGTCGGACTTCCGTCCCGTGACAATTACCGTCACATGGCCTGATGCCAAAATTTAAACCGGTCGCCGTCTGGCGGACCGCGTGCAGAAAGCACCCGAGATCGTCTGACCCTTACACTCCGGACATCTCGCCCACACTCCTACACTCCTTGTACCAACTCGTACAACGCTCTCCGATGTAAACTGAATGAGAGCGCGGGCGCAGATGGCGCCGCGTTAAATAGTTGAGGGCTACACCCCCCACCACACAAGTTCCCTAGATAGGCTCACTTGCTGTCGGCAAGCGAGGGCTCGCTGGCTAGCATCTTAGGAGGGGGCTACGCCCCCACACACAAGATTCCCAGGTTGGCTCGCCTGCCGTCGGTAAGCGAGGGCTCGCTGGCTAGCATCCTAGGAGTTTACAGCCTAAGGTTATTTTTGGCTCTGCAGCTACCTGCTTCAACTGCCAGAGCGCAAAATCCCGGAAGTTCAGGCTCAACCCCTTCCTACCCCGCAGCGCACTTTCACCGACATAACGGTTCTGGCCCTCGTGTTAACGACGCCACAGTACATTTGTAAAATACACGCAACGAGCTGCAAGAAAGCTGACAGAATTTGAAAGAATTCTGAATGCGTAACATAATGAACTTAATTTAGTGTTTAATTTTGTTATATGTGCATTCCATTTGAAGTTTGAATGAATTGACAGACCTAGACCTTTTTTAACCTGAGCATCAGCTAATTGAAATATTATTCATTTTCAGTGGAGCATACGATTGCTGATTTGAAATACAAAAATGCATTGAAACTTTTTTCCTTCATTAACTATTAATTTGTTATTACAAAACCAATTTGAAACTTCTAAAATCGCACTATTTATTGTTTCTTTTTTGCAAAGGATATTCGTGTCATCGGCAAACAGAACCGTTCTCAATAGACGAGGGTTTATCGTTTATGAATAACAGAAAGAGGGTAGGACCTAAGATCGAGCCTTGCGGGACCCCATATTCAATTGGTAAAGAATTGGAAAGATAAGTAAATAATGTCCTTTCGTTCCAGTACGGTATTTCTACTCTTTGAGGTCGATGTTTAAGGTACCAGGTTATCCAATCAAGAGCGATACCACGAATTACATAAATAGGTAATTTTGATAGCAAGATGTTATAGTCAATAACGTTAAAAGCTTTCGTAAGATCTCAAAATATTCCAATGGGTGCTTCATTAGATGTCCATTGAGGAAGCAATATCTTTAAGGGGAAAAATGGCAGTTTCCGTAGATTTTGATATTCTAAACCCGTGTTATGATTCCGAAAACGCTTCGTTTTTCCTGAGACAAGTTTCCATTCACGTATAGAAAAGCCTCTCTAATATTTTGGAGAAACCTGCCAAAGGGGAAATTGGTCGGTCATTTTGAATTTCATTGTTGCTCCCTTTTTTAAAAAGTGACTTATTTTTGCTGTTTTGAAAATATCTGGAAATATTCCTGTGCATAAAGAAGCATTGAAAATGTGAGTTAACGGGTGTGCGTCTTTGCCAGGGCAATAAATCACAGACGTGAACGGTTTATAATTTATTGAGTATTTATTTGAAAAAAAAAAAAAAATATGCTCCACCACCTGAATACTATGTACTCGTACAATAATTACAATAAACAATATTGACCCGTTACTAGAAGGAATGTTTCTGGTTACCGCCATCGCTGGCCTGATAATTAGATATCTTATTCGGTGTGATGCACCAGTTGCCTACGTGAGCATACAAGCGAGTATGCCGCACCTCCCGCCTCGCCGTAGCACGATGGCTTCAGTTCCCTTCCTCAATAGCCTATGCATTGAAATGCAGCGCCGCACACAACCCACACGACTTCCTACCGATGCGCCCAAGAATCAGAAGGAGTTTAGGTCCGGGGTCCGTTTATTTTACTTTCTGGGCCGGCTGACGGAACTGCGTCATCTCGCTGTTTCCGCCGACGCGTTTCCACAGCCAGCATGTCTACGGTGTTCACAAGTGGCCACCCAGGACACGGCACCCCTTCCCTTCCGCTCCCTAGGTTTGCCATTGTTCAGCCCGGCGTCTCTTCCCGACAGCGCTGTCCATGAGAATGAAATGCACGTGGCTGATATTTTGTCACGTTTGTACAAGGCGACTGATATGACGCCACACGGGTGCATAAAGGCAGGTACACAATTTTTCAATAAACAATCCGGAAATTCACCTAAACCAGGTGAATATTTATTTTTTTAGTTTATTGACTATTCGTAAGATTCGTAATAGGACTAGCAACAATTTTTATACCGCCCTTTGATACATGCGAAGAGAAAAAAATACAGAAAAAATGGATCTGTTTTTTTTAAAAAACATTTAAACAGTGCCTATAATTCACGCAAAAGTACCCGAAAACTGATTATATATTCCCGAAAAAGAACATGTACAAATTTGACCTTTTAGAAGATTTGTCTTTAAAGGACAAAGTTCATTACGAAAAAAAAACTCTATCTTCAATATTGTAGCTGAAGGAAGACGTCGAATAAAATTTTGAACTTATACAACTTTTTAAAAAAAAGGAATTTTATCGAAATTGAGACCTGCGCAATTCTCTTACCAGTCCTTTACGCTATCCGAGGACAAAGTTTATCCCAAAATTTGGAGCGTATTTTTGAGAAAAATATGAAAATGTTGAAGCTTCATATAAAGTATCTTTAAAAAATCTATTTCAAACTCTGAAGGCCTCGAGTTCCAATAAATCGAATGGGGAATACAATTTTCGAGAAAATCGGCTGAACGGTTTAGGTCCTAGCGTTAACCACGGACGGACGGATAGTCGTTTGTCGAAAATCGATTTTTCGGTATCAAGTGAGCACAAATCTTGGATTCTGTCTTCAAAACTGCAAACATTTACATAGCAACATGATTTATCCACTGTTTCGATACCAGGGCGCGGCAGTAAGCTCTTCTGTTTAAAAATCGCCGGTTTCCGGCGCACGGTCACAATACTTACTCTTCTTACGAAGAAAGCTTCTTATTAAGTACGCAGTAGCTCACAAGAGCCATTACCTTGAGGTCGTAGTGATTTATGAATTCACGGAACTGGGTTATTTTCCCCCTGAAAGTTGTATTTGCAATGTTTACTACAATCTTCGTTGATCAACGAATCTTCAGTGCACTTGTGTTTACGTATATGAATCTGGGACCACTGATTTCAGGTCACCATAACGAAAAATATTTTGAAGAATTGCAAGAAGTAGATCTATTGTGAAGTATTTAACAATTATAAAGAGTATCCTGTGCTGTTTATTTGGGGTTTGAAAACATCTTTTCATAAGTTGTAGCGATTTTCTACCCATTTTGAAGATTCTATTCTAACTTAGAAATATTTGTTATTGCTGAAAAAAATTAAAAATATAGAAAAATGTAAAATTGAAATGAGAATAAAGTCTTTGGGTTCTAATTCCAAGAGGACCTGAAAAATTTTCCAGTAATCAAAATTCAATTTAGCCAATAAATATTTTCTTAATTAATAAAATTTTACCTAGAAAAGAAAATGAATGGAAATAGAGATACGAAAGCATATTGACTGCTTATCTAGAAATATGTAGCATAATTTCCACCTTGCATCTGACAAGATAATGTAAAATTACGTTGATAGATATTTGTGAATTTTGTTTCCTTTAGTTTTTTTACCATTGCACCAAATATAAATTTTATTTCTATTTCTTAACAATAGTAATCATAATTTTGACAGCTGTTGAAAAAAGACAAAAAACAGAGGGATCCAGAAATTAGATAATTGAATAACATTACTGCCGTGAAACAAACATATTTAATCAAAAATGACATACAGAATGCATTCCACATAATTAAACAAATAAGTTTTCGATGCCTTTAATACTACATTATAAATTACATTCAGAAATATACCGCACATCACAAAGAAAATTAAAATAAATTAGACAAGCTTACGATACCATGTACTTGTGTAGGGCAACTTAGGCTTACAATATCATCTTTCAATTATCCATTTACATGTACTAACTCTATAACACAAGTTATTATTTATGACTCTGGTCAGAGACACACATCATAGACATGTCTTTAAGGTGACAGAAAGTATCTTTGATCAAAGGCATAAACATTACTATCTTATACTCACAGCCCCTTTCAAATGATGTTTTCAGTTCCAAATCTCATGATATCATGCAACACTTAACAGAGTTCACAATTAAAAGATGTACTTATATTAAAATACAATTTTGAACTACATGGGTTAGAGACATGGAGCTATCAACTGATTTGGAACTACTCCATTAACATATTTATATGTATACATTTATATATATCCATCCGTATATACCAATTCTCTATCACACGCAAGGACAATTAATTATGTATATTTTTACAAAATGTAACTGTAATATATATTATCCTTACAATTATATATATATATTATATATATATATATATAATATATATATTATATATATATATATATATAATATAATATATATGTACACAAATTCAATAATTAAGTGGTCTTTATAAACACAGATGGTGTTAAAATAAAAATTGCAAAAATTTATTTCAATTTTTATTTTTGATTGTGCTTATGATGTGCAAGTCACACAAACTATCTCAAGTCCAATTGCTTTTGCTGAAATAGTAAAAGCTGATATCCACAAATAAATATTTTAATATCACCCTTGCTTTAAGTCCAATATCAAATCTAAAACAATTAGATTAAAATAATGGATAAAAAAAAAAATAATGTATCTGTGAATAAGACCTTGATCCTCTTGGTCGTTTAATTATCTACTAACATTACAAGATAAGATACAAGAGCATTTTCAATGAAAATGCTACTATCAATCCAATAGTAATAGAGCTAAGTACCAAGAGGACTGGAATGATACCGTCTTTTTCGACAATTCCTTAAGAACCTGAGAATATATTATAAAACACTTTATTTAGTGCAAAATTAATTATAGTATTATAGTAAAGTTTCTATATGTTTGAAACTAACTGAACATTACAATTTTTTATTAGCAATTAATCACATTCTTTCAGTAATATGAATTTAAATGTGTACTCCACCAACAGAACTATTAAAATATTTATGAACACTAACCCTCACTTCATACCCTACTTGCCATTTAGTATCTAAAAGCTTGGAATTCATTATAATTCGACCTGTGGCTCAACAGCATATACAAACTGCTTATGAATATATAAAAATATTAACCCATGTCATGGAATCCTTGCATCAATTCAATTCTCTTTGCAGTTTCAATGTTGTTGATTGTTGTGAATAATGTGTTTCATCATCAATGCTTGTAGACAGCAGGTACTTAATATACACATACACCAATCATAGTATTGCAAATATAACTTATAAATCTCCACTACAGCAGTAATTCAACTTTGTATTTACTTGAAAAAATTGATATTTGAAATTGGTTAAAACTTCCTAAGAAGAAAAGCACTTGCCTAAATAAAATTAGTTTACATAATCTGCAAAAACATACCAGACAAATACTTTGTAAATTTCCATACAAACAAGATAGTAATTCTCACTCATAGGCCATCTTGATGGCATATTGATTTAAATTGTATTAAAATTTAAGCAAAGAGTACCATCTTTGGTTTTGAATTCAGTCAAAGTCTCCGAGAAATATATGAGCAAGTCATGATTTGTGGAGTTCAATATCACAGAAAGTTAGAGTGGCAATCTTAGTTTAAAGAATTTATTTAAAAGAAATTCATATCTAGTAAATGTTTGTACATTGTAATAATAATGCATAGAAAATTTCAAATTCCTCCCCTAGCATTTAAACACAATTCTACTGAAAATGATAACATATTTTTTATTATTTCTTTCAAAAAATGTTTCTATGACATATTCCATAAAGAAACTAATATCATTAATTAATGTGTATTAACAAGAAAATATGACAAAGGAATTCACTCATATGTTCATGGCCAGCAGCAATAAGAGTATGAAACAGCCTATAAAAAAATAAACCTCTCCCTTCCCAAAAATCACATATAAGCTTAACTGTTTTAGAAACAATTACCATACTAAGCCAAATATAAGATGAATATAATTTTTTCCATTTTTCATCTTTAAACAATGTGAAGTAGTCTTATTTTTGCACTAATAACATTTGTGATTTTGCATGTCTCTGAAGAGCTGAAACCCCCAAAATGTAATTAAGAAGAAAATGTAACCCTCCAAAAGATGTATTTAAGAGTTTATGGTGTGAGGAACCTAACTCAAGGCCTATGGCCTTGAGACACCCGGATTTAAGGCCCTTAAATGCTCCATTTTTGAGTTATGCTTGATCATCATCCCAAGAAACAAATAATTAATCAGGTCTTTGGTTGCAAATTGCATTTGCACCAACCTACTTTGATGTGCATTTTCAACAAAACCTTAATATTTACTAAGTTAAAGTGCAATTAATTACCTCTCCACAAAGTTCACTTTTTATTGACAACTCAGTAGTGTAAATTTGATAGGTGTGTTAGATGTAAAAGAGAACTATGCCACAAAAATAATAAACATGATTATAGTTCAAAATCCATGATATTTACTGGAAGTTTAATTCATGTAGAGTATATAAATACTACTGACGTGTACATAATAAATAATTTAGATACACTTCCCCTTCACCATTTCATTTGTTGGAAAATAATTTCTAGTTACAAAAATGTGTGTCCTCTTGTCTTTTGGTTAATTGTCAACAACTAATTTAAAGTTAAAAATCAACAGTCATTTTATATTTGAGGTATCTTCTATTTGAGTAAATTTGGTAAATAAATAAATAATGTAATATACAGATTTTAAAAGAAAACCAACACAGATTAATGAAAGATAGAAGTGCAGGATGTCCTTAGATAAGAAAGAATGAAGGTAATTAAAATACATCACATACCAAAAGAACTGTGAGTAGTAAAAAAAGTATATAGATAAATTAGAATTTTCATTTTCACTATGAACTCCTAAAAATCAAGATGTAAAGTGCAAGTAGGTACTGAAAAAAAAGTGAAATATTTGTTGGGAATGTAACACTCCCAAAATGTTACACTGCTTTCAATATGAGTAACTAAAGAAGTAAGATTGGACTGAAGTAGTATGTAATATGACAAGGAAAAATTAGAATTAATGGTAAATTATATTATAATTAATCATTTGCAACACACCTTTTTGCATGCCTGATGAAGTACACGCAACACTTTTTGTTAAAAAATCTCTAATTGTCAGTCATTCTTCATGACATTATTATAAATGCTAAACATTGTTTCTAACATATCCAGTAAGGAGCCATCCATAAATTTTGTATTGCAAATTTGGACTATTTTGAAAACCCTTTCTTTTCTCTATAACACACCTGTTACATGCGCTTCAACCCTTCCTGAATAATTACGCAATGCTTGCGTCAACATCTCCTCCCCTCATTACAAGTAAAAATAAATTATACCTCAGTACAAACTAATTGTATTGAGTTTATTTGTGTTATATTTTCAAATTTATGATAACTAAACTCTGAATTAATTGGTGATGTTGACTACCCTTAACAATAAGATTGAAAACAAATGTGTAGAGGAAGGATGCTCAGATTTGCAAATTTCTGATCACAAGCCATGCACTTAAGTAATGCCATAAGTAGTTAGTTGATAATTTAATGTCTTGGTACAATACAGAATAAAGTAATTGTTTCAGAAAATGTTTAAAAATGAAAAAAAATCTATGATACATAACACTAAACTAACACCCCTTACCCCCCAAGTAACACAACATAATGCTGCCGGCATCTTGTTTTAGCGTTATGTAAATAATAGACAAGCTCTAACAATTGATTTAATTCTCATTCCTTTCCTGTAATGATGACATTCATCTATCAAACGGGTTCCCAAAACCCATCCCCCAAGCTTTCTCACAGACTACAATAGCTGAGATCATGAGAAACAATGTTTCACATCCAAAATGACAATTATCATATGAAATTATTTCAGTTTCAACCAAAAGCAACTAAATTATTTCACATCAACCAAAACTTGACCAAATAGCACACCTTAAAAAAATCACGTTTTTAGTATAGTCATATAAGGAGAAGTCAGAATAGGAAATTGAAAAGTTGTAGTGCACATCCCACACATATGCATCTGTTCTTGAATTACTGATGGTAACAACCAAATAAGAGAATGTAAGGTCATAGTGCACATTACACATCTGCTATCTTGTATCTTCTTTATAGAATGCAGCATGCTTTTGAGGAGGGAGGTACAGGCTCAGCAGGCATCAAAGCCTCACTGTCAGCAGCTAGAGGCTCCCAAGCCTCTTCGCCTGCCTCCGGTGTTAATTCTCAGCTATCTGCCTCTTTCCCTTCTTCAACTTCCACTGGATCTTCATTGGGAGATTCTCCAGGTGCAGATGGTTGCACAATAGCAAATTCATCTTCCAGGGGTGGAACTTCACCAAACATCCATTCAAGAATGCGTCTCCGTA
This sequence comes from Gryllus bimaculatus, assembly GCA_017312745.1. Classification (NCBI taxonomy): domain Eukaryota; kingdom Metazoa; phylum Arthropoda; class Insecta; order Orthoptera; family Gryllidae; genus Gryllus; species Gryllus bimaculatus. Next base: position 5,477,364 of record BOPP01000070.1, on the reverse strand, counting down.
GAGCTACGTTGGGCAGCAGGCGTGATGATGATAGAGGAACATTTGTCATCGGTGATGAGAATCGTCTACCCAGCAACCACTCTGATAATGCAGCTCGTTCATATGTAAATCCATCTACACAAACATTAAACCCATGTTAATATACTTGCTACATCCAAAGTAAAATGCTGGAAAGGAGTTAAAAAAAGGACATCTTTTCATTTTACACAACTAACTAAAATCTAGATCTGAACGGTCTCGTTGAGTGATGGTTATAACTTTGACAACAAAGGAAGAGAAAATTTCTCTCTCAATTCTATGTAATATTTTCTCAATTGCAAGATATGTGCCCTGTTTACCCTGTTTTAAGTAAATTTGAGACAATGAACATTTGTACTTTGAAGGAATAAGCACTTCTCCATTCTCTTATTCAACAACTGAAGACACACACTATGACACTTCTGTTAACTCACCGGAACAAATGACTGGGTCTCGCATCACTTCATGTGTGATAGGACACAGAAATTCAGGAGGTGGCTCTTCATCAGGTAAAGCATCACTAAAAGATCCTGTAGCTTCAGCATGCTTCAACCAATGTATCAACTGCACAATATGTTCTTCCAATACAATTTCATCCTCATTTTCAGCACCATCAACAGCTGCAGCTACATCCACATCCTCAACAGATGCCTCTCCAGCTTCACATCCTGAAGGTTCAATGACAAGGATATTATATACTTTAAGTACACATGTGAAAATCACTTGTCCATTTTGATGTTTTTATTTCTTTATAATATTAAGTCATATTTATTCTATTCTTTTAATTAGTGAAATTGCTAAAGTACTGGAGTCTGGGTTTACTAATTTATCAATTATTTCATTCTTTAATTGTCACAGAACTGAGAAAATGTACAGAAAAAATCCATCTCTGAACCTGATTATTTTTGTTTCTTAAAAGCAGTATTACATGTCAAAGTGTGAGGGAAGGAAACTGGTTTTTATCTCCCATCTTGCAAAAGATATTGAGTATACAAATATATCAGAATTGATTTCAACTTTATTTACATTGAAATACAGTTTTCAGGCTCAAGTTTCTCTTGAATATCAAAGATATTCAGTCCAATCAAAATTAAATGATTACTCAATTAAATGAAAAAAATGATTTCGTAACACATTTGAGTGAATATCAGGCAGAAAAAAAATTTAAGAAGAAAAGGTGTGACTTGACTAGGCTGTATTTAAAATGGAATATTACGAATGAAAGTTGTTGGATTTCTCTTAAGAATAAATGTAATTAATGAGTGCTCTCTGAATTGCAAAGGCTATTTTAAAGACAACAAAAATTTGACACTGTACATTGAATTTTGCCCTGAGGAAGGTCACAGAATGGCAGTTGTAATGTTGGCTCCTGTACTCCAGATAGCCAAGTAATTACAGTCATTCACTGAATCTTCACTATTCTTGAGCTGAAACACTCTTTGTGAGTTAAAAGAAGACTTCCCTTTTCATAAAATACATGAAAACCATCTAAGCTGATATAAATTATATTCAAAATACTAAAGAGCACTAAATAAATGGAGAGAGAAAGAATCAGTCTTCACTGATAATATATGAATTGGGAATTAAATGTAATTTAACACAAGGAGGATTCAATCTCATTTGTTCCCTTGCATAGAAAAAAAAAAATGATAATTTGAGGACAGATAGGTGTGCCAATCATTTAAAAATATCAAGGAGCATAACAGTGGAGAGTGCAAAAACAAAAGGAACACATTTTCTGAAATATTTGTGAAATAGATATAGGATGATCTGTTCAATAATTTTTTTTTATTAGCAAACTAAGATCCCATTAAGGGCAAAGACCTCCTGCCATTTTGCAGGAATTTCTCATACTCAATGAAGGGATAGGGTGATTATGAGGGGTGAAAGGATGAACACAAATACAACCCTGCCCGATGCCAAACAGGAAATAGAGATTCTTCGGCCCGAGATCGCTATGGCACTACGGCCTTATTGATCTTGGCCTGTTGGATCAGCTAAATAACATTAAAATACAGTTATGAGTACTGAAGGAAAAATGGTGCTCTTTGTAGTAATTTCTTCTTTCAACACACATTTATAAACAGGTATAATCCTAAAATACTTTTTAGTATTATTTGTTTTGCTGTTATATGACAATAATAATCTGCAACCCATTTTATAAAAACTACAATAGAAATTTAATTCAAAATAGCACCAACTGAAAACATATAGTATATTACCACTGTTTTATTTTTAGAACAGTAATAAATTACATATCAACCTCAATTAATTCATTGCAAAACAAAATCTACAACAGTTTCAACTGTGTAAAAACTGAAATATACATATCAAAATTCAATAGTTAGCATTATTAGTACAACTATTTAATAAAATGTTCAAGAAAATTGTAGTAATAAGTTTACTACTGATTATAGTTGTATAACAATGAAAATTTTCTATTATTAAGCATTAAAACTTTTTTTATCAGTATCATCAATAGTGATGCTGCAAGTTCAGAAACACATTTGTTTGAATGTATTTTCCACAAAAGTTCAATGTCAATTATTACTAATTTCACTAATAATTTTTTGAAAAAGACTTCATAGTTTTAGGTTATAATACGTTAAATGTCTTAGTGCTTAAGCAAGGTGTATAATACGTTAAATGTCAAGTTTACATGGGAAGGGTGGGAACTAAATCATAAATTATGTAATAATTAAAAAAGATCAAAGACAGAATGAAAGAAACAAGAATATGTCTTTAATCGAAATGAATAACCTGATAAGTGAACTTTTTCCTGAAAATAAGTACCCTACTGGATTCTACTAATAATTCTCTACATTTATGAATATTCATTTAAGATAAATTCCTTGCATTCCATAAATTCCTTTATGAGCAAAGAGCACAATTATTCATGACCAACTTCATTTCATAAAAGCATAATCTCCAACAAGATAAGATGAGTTGTCAGATTGTACCAATGATTTGTGATCATTGATCAAAATCAAATCGATTGAATCATAAAAATGAAACAATTTAAAATCCAGCTAATAGAAGAACCAAGAATTAAAGATCGTTTCATTCGCAAATAAGCAACAAAATTCTGGACAATAAAAACCACGTGTTTGCAATGCAAAAACTACTCATAATCTGAAAGTGGTTGGTAAGTTGGCAAATTTGAAATATGTTTGAAATTGGTGTTACAATAGCAACTACTTTCTCACATTATTTGTCACTTTTGCAATTTTCAATCCCCCCACACAGCATTTTTAAGGAGAAAGCTTAAGAAAAGAATTTGGGGCCTATTTTAGGAAAATTTGCAATATATTGTTGAAGCTTCATGTAAAGGACCCCTGAAAATCAAAATATCTGTTTCAAACTTGGGTGTATGGGCAGGAAGGCAGGTAGGAGTTTTACCATCAATGAATTTGTTGATATGAAGTACCCACAAAACATGGATTCCGACCACACAATGTGTTAGAGGCAGTCTTCTTCTTCTGCACTTCATAGACGAAGCTTGAGCCTGTTTCATCTTCACAAGTTTTCCTTCCATCATTTTTTTTGTTTGCCCACGTCTCTTCTTCCATGTGGTAGATAGAGTAAAGCTAATTTAGGTAGTCTTGTATTATTCATCTTTTGCGTACGTTGATACCAGTTGTTTCGGTATTTAGTAATTTTGCTCCCAATTCCTTTGGCATGTGGTTTTTGCCAAATCTTCTTGTTATGAATATGATCTTCCATGCAGCCTAGCTTTCTCCTCAAAAACTTCATTTCAGCGGCCTGTATTCTACTTAATTTTCTTGTTGTTGGTACCCCACTCTCGCTGCTGAACAGAAGAACGTGAAGAGCAATAATTTTATAAAACTTTATTCTTGTATCTTGTCTTATTTTTTAATGTATTATGTATAGTACCACAAATTCTTTGGAACCTTGCTAATTTAATGTTAATGTCTTTATTGGTATCTTGATCGACTTGACAATCTAAATAGCTGAAACTGGAAACTTGGTCTAAAATTATTTTATCCTGAATAACTTTTGTCTAAATTATTTCAACCTAAGTACTTTTTGCCCCAATTATTTTATCCAAAATAATTTTTGATCGTATTAGATGTTTTTCCCAAAATGCAATCACCTTTGTTTCTTCTTTCGATATTTCAACATCGTATTTTTTAACATAAATAATTTAAGTGGAATAATGCATACTGTAAATCATCTTCTGTTTTCTGGAATATTAAAGTATCATCTGCATAGAGTAAAATATTTTCTTGCGATATCTTAATACCATTGTAAATTATTTGCTTCCAATTTTGGATAAGGTCATCAATATAAATATTAAAAAGTGTCGGTGAGACTAGGCATTCTTGTTGCACTCCTCTGTTTATCAATATTTTATTGGTTTCATATATTTCTATTTTTATTACAATATTAAAGTTTTTATACACACTCTTTATTGCTTCTACTAACTTTTGAGGATAGCCTTTATTTTCCATTATAGACCATTATTTTCCATTAGAGTTTCACTATATTTACATTATTGAAGGCTTTTACAAAATCTATGAAAGCTGTGCGTGTCTGTTGATTGAATTCCTTTCTTTTTTCTATTATTTGTTATAGTATGAATGTATTGTCTGTAGTCGATCTCTGAAACCATTTTGTTCTTCATCAATGAGAGTTTCTGAGATACATTTTAGCTTTTTATTTAATATTCTAGCAAACAATTTATATACTGAATTTTAAATGCAGATTCCTCTGCAATTATTACAATCTTTGCGATACCTTTCTTGAATACGAAAATTACTTTAGCAGTTTTCCATGATTATGGTGTTTTACTAGTTTGCCTACAATAATTCACAATGTGTTGCCGTTGCCAGTGGAGCATCACCCCACCATATTTTAATAGTTCTTCCATTAAGTTGTCTGTTCCTGTTGCTTTCTTATTTTTAAGTTCTTTCAAAGCCTCTTGGATCTCATTTCTTGGTATGGGATTGACTTCACTGTATAGTGCTTCACATATTTCTTCTTGTGGTTTTTTTATACCATATGTTTCTACAGTATCCAGTCTGTCTTATCAATTACATCTATTCTCACTGTATCTTTTTCTTCTTTGTTCAGATGTTTGAGAATCTTATAAGCAAAACGTTGTCTTCCATGCATGTCATTTTCTATTTGGCTAGTAAATGTATCCCGTGCTTGTTGTTGGGCTGGTCGAATACCTTTTTTTGCTAAATTACATTTTTCTTTGTATCTTTCTTCACTCTCCTTGGTATTTTGTTGAAGGTGCTGAAGATAGGCAATTTGTTTGTTTGTTTCTTACTATGTTTTCAATCTCACTTTTCCAAATTTTCAGACCCTTTTTACTCCTTACTTTCTTCTTTCTTCCCATAGCTTCTCTTGCCGCATTTTCAATGCAGTTTTGCACATTACTCCATTTTTTCTCTATATCGTTCTCATTTGATGTTTCTAATAAGTGTTTCTGCAATCTAGTTTGGTACAGCATTTTCATACTCTCTTCTTGCAGAAGATGCACTTTGTTTACTTCTTCTGAAATACTGTTTGGATGTCTCGTAGGCCTCTATCTTGTCCAGAGATTGAATTAGCTAATTAATATGTAGTGATCAGAACCTATATAACATCCCCGATAAACTTGCACATCTTTTATTTGTAATTTCAATTTTTCATTTATTAGAAAAATAATTAATTATTGTCTTGTATCCTTATGCACACCAAGTATATTTATTTACATCTCTTTTTCTGAATAAAGTATTGGAGATCTTTAAATTGTTTGTGCTGGCAAATTGTAAAAGTTCATTTCCATTATTGCTTAGTTTATTTTCCCCAAATGACCCAAGTATTCCAGGTATCAGTGTCTTACCTACTCTCGCACTTAAGTTGCCACACACGATGAGATGGTCATTATTATTTGTTTTATCAATAATAGCAGTGAGAGGCAGTAAATTACCATAATTAGGAACAAGATTTATCCACTTTTTTGATACCAGGACCTTACAATACAAGTTTTACTTTCCAAAAATATTGTCAATAATTGCCACTGTATTACAGTACTTTCTCTTTACTATGTAAGTATGTAGTTAGATGAGAAAGTAAAAATGGTAAAAAACAAATGCAAGAATGGAAATGGTTAACTCTCAAATAAAACCATCCCAACAATAGCTGATGAATTGAAAAGCAGTACTGCAGTACAAACAATGATTTGCTTTTACCATTCCTATATAGAACATGTAGATAGTAACAGAATATAAACACAAATAAAAACCAAAAATAAATAAGAACCTAAAAATAAACAACTTAATAAAAGAGAAAAAGAAATATAAGCATGAGCAGTCTAAATCAAGAGAGTGTGGGGTAACTATGTTTCTGGGCTCCTCTGGCCCCCTTTTCCATTAAACTTTATTTCCATAAGATGTATTTGACTACAAAATAAACATAACATATTGCAAGGAGAAAGAAATTGTAACTTAAATGATGCAATTTATTAAAACAATTTTTGATTTTAAAGTTGTCAGATGGTTTAAATAGACTCTTTCCCAACTTATGTGTATCAATTCTCTGAATTATTACCATAAAAAAGGGAAAATAAGGAATTGAAAATATTTATGGAAAAAATGTTTCATTACATAGGGCTATGGAGCTCTTTCAAAATTTTTCAGACCACCTCTAAAAGCATTATAAAGCAATTCTAAATTCAAACACATCTTGGGAAAACAAGATGAATTAGAAAGAGCAACTTTCAGATTGCAGAGGAATAAGGAATGAGAAAATCAATAGCCAAAACAATATTAATGTGAATGCAATGAAAATAACATCAGTGAATGAAAATTGTGATTGATGATAAAATTATAAAACAGGTAATAAGTTTCATGTACTTCAGTAACAACCTGGATCAACAAAATGAAGATTTTAAAATGAAAGTGGCTAGGAGCAAACAAAATGAATGGCTCCATCACAAGACATTTAAAAACATGACCACAGAAACAAACATTACATTAAACAAAATGGAATCTAAACTAACAATGCTATGGCAGTGAGGTATGAGTGCTAGTAAGGAGCCAAATATTGTACGCAGCCCAAATGAGATATTTTAGACAAATATTAAAAGTTACTGGAAGAGATAAAATTAGAAATCCTAACCTATAGACATAAAGACAAACAGACATGTAAAACAGAATGAAGGGTGGCAGGGAAGGTGGAAGGTCTAAACAATGGCAAGATCACGAACATCTTAGTGACATAGGAAAACACTAATTCAAAAGGAACACTCCATACAACTTTAAGTATTAATGATTGATGATTTTGATGGAGATAAGTTAGTTATATCTGACAATGGCTACAGTCAGTCACTTTAAAACACATTGAATTATGAATTACACACAATTATACTTATAAAATACACATATACTATTATACATGATTGTTTGGCATAAAAATTACTGGATTACATCTTCCATTACTACAAAAGAGAATAAGCTTGTTCGTGAAAAATAAAATTAAAAGACAAGGCAGTGAAGTACTATTGAATGTTCAAGATAAGATATGGGTGGATATCACTCAGGCAGATAAGATAATATTGCAAGTGCTACGCTTATATATGTGTGTGATATTCATTTAGATTCGTAGCAAGTGCTGCAAACTTTGTGAAGAATACCACTCTTTTGCTATTTAAAATGACAAAAGGTGAAAATAATTGTGTCAGATAGCAAGGGAAGTATTGGCATTTTAAGGCCACGATTCTATGACTTGCAGGAGCTATTATAAATTATGTCTGTATACCTTTATTGTATTTATTGCAAAATCTGTTTTGAAAATAACTGAAGATACTCACCTTGAAGTTTTGTTAAAACATCTTGCACAGGACATGTGATTAATTCAACTCCATATACACGTGCAACTCGAGCCCGTCCTCCAAGGCGAGGCATTCCCCACTCACGTAACCATTGATCAACATCTTCAGGGCTCCAATCTACAACCTGCACCCAATGCAAACTCCTTAAGTCTTCTTTACAAAATTAATTTTAGATCAAATATTGAAATTCTACACACTATGAAAAACAATTCAGAATTATTTTATGAAAGAAAAAATTCAATTATCTTCTAGGTTTCATTTAATCTTACAATTTTCTCAGAAACCGTGGATTAGCTATAGATATCCAGAATTGTTTAATGAAGAGGAATTTAACTTTTTTTATAATTTCTAAATTTGAATAGTTTTAAGAAAAATTAGACATACCAATCTTAATATCATGAAGTTTAAATATACAAATAAAATACACTAAAATGTATTGTTTCATTTCTCCATTTGGTCATGAAAGGGTTGATGTATAACCTTTAATTTATATATACATCTATACCTTCAACTTGAATAGTCCATCTGATGATTGAAGTTGCATTTGACTGATTTTCTCTCCTTTCTCTCTCCTTTTTTCATTTTCTCATTCTCTTTCTTTCATTCTCTCATTCTCTTTCTTTCATTCTCTCATTCTCTTTCTTTCATTCTCTTTCTTTCAATTAATTTAAGGTAAATAAGTTGGGGCAATTTAGAAATTCCACATTTTTACTTCTAATTTGTAAAAATATATTTCATTTTTCTGATATTTAATATAAGCATTTTACAAATGTATTTCAATAAATCAATTATTTTAATACTTGTGAATTAAGAAAGTAAGACAAACAGATAATTGTTTAAGTGTTAAAAAGTCAAACAATGAGAAAATGAAATGTAGAGAAAATTGACAATAACAATGCCTTTTTTACATCTGATAGTCAAAGCAATGCATCAATTGCAAATTATTATGTTTCCGTCAGAGGAGAAAAATGTCTGCTCTTCTCTATCCTTCCATCCTTTCAGAAAATCTCAGCATTAAATATTGCCTTTTTAATTTTTAGAGATAGGTATTGGATACTTTGAGTGTTAACTCAGTGATTTAACCACTAAAAATTTAATAGCAACTATTCAATTGACAACTAACGTAACTTTTGACTCCACTCTGTCATAAAAGCACAATTTAGGCACGCAGAAATTCATTTACAGCTTAGGAACCTCATAAAATAAATTGAAAAATAATTTTCACAAACGAGATACGATACCTACAACGGATTAAATACAATACAAAAAAAACAACCAAACAATATAATACAACATACAGGGAGTAAGAGTACATGCTGCAGAATGTAAAACACAGAAGTGCATTTGATTCACATGGAAAGGAAATGACAGCACACGAATGAAAAATTAATACACATGAATCAAGTAAGTTACAAGACCCAAATGAGGGAAAATTTTGGAAGATGTTAATAAATACATAAACAAAAGGATTAGGCATTGAGTAATCTACTCAGATACATGTTATTCCTTTTTCATTTAATTTATTTCTTTTTTGTACAAATCACTTACATAAAACACAGCAATGATGGGTTCATAACATGAAGTCATACCACCAAACCTTCACATGTGGAATTATCACTCACAATTACTTTGATATTGTACTACAGTAAAATCTGTCTAAGCTGGAATCGATCAGGAAAAAAAAACATTACCAGGGATATGATTCTCAACGTGGACCAGGGAGATGCATGAACAGAAGGCATGCCCATACACCTTCCTACGTTCAGAGCGCTGGGAGTGATGTATTACCCCTATGGCCTACGCCTTGACAGAGAAGCAACCCCAAGTTTGACATTATGCTGAAAACTGATGGCCCTCTCCTTCACTACACAGCTCCCATGACTAAATTGCATGTCACAGGGACAGAGAATTTAAAATAGACTTTCAAATGCATTAAATTCATAGGAAATCCGTTTTATAGCCTTTTTCCCCCATGTCACATGAAAAACCGTTCCATTTCCACATTGGACAGGTTCTGTTTTTTGCTGTGTAAAATGCTATTTACCTTCACCAGAGAAATTGTCCTGTTTAAGGTAAGTTTCTGGATTGTACAGTTTCCAGTTTAGATAGATTTTACTGTAGTATATAAATTTTGCAAATTTTTGTTTTTTCTGCGTTCTTGCCTTTTATGTCAACATTCATTATCAAGACAAATTGTTAAAGAAATGCATAAATATTAAAAATCCTAGAAGAATATATGAGCAAAGTTTGTTTCAGTAAGAGTAGTGGGAATAGTAAGAGAAGACGTGTCTTCAAAGCCATCATAAAGGTCCGAAATTTCCTATTAAAGAACAAGTGTTACACTGATGGCAATATTTCCTCCTCTTAATGTAAAATATGGACTTTTCCTTCAATGTGAAGTTTGGAAGAATGTTTTGTCAGTTCTATCACTCCAGTTTAACTGGAATCAATCTGAATCCATCAATGACATACCACAGTTTTCATGCATAGGTGATCTAGATGTCACCAGACAGGGTAAAGGTACATATTCAAAATAGCTGTCCATATCTTTAGAAAATGTTATTAATAGAAAAATGGAGAATATTTTCTTCAGGTCTTATTGTTACTTACACGCTTTGTGTGAGATTTTGATCCATCAGGGCCTGTCAGCTGAAAAACAAGGTGAGCAGGCAACTGCCAAACCATCACAACTTTATCTAAAGATCCTGTTGCTAGCAATGAACAGTCTGGAGAAAAGGCTACTGATGTCAGCAAACTAGTGTGGCCTTCCAGGACATGAAGACACTCTCCAGAATACTGTAAATAATAGAAGAGCATAACATTATAATGTAACAAAGCTGAAATTCAAAATGTTATTGACAACACTACAAGACAACACATATGCTTTGGTGAAACAGTTGAGTAGAAATTTAGGGTATTATTAAGCTATAAGTTAAAGATCTGAATAGCTCTCAGTGGCTCGTTAGCATGCTTGCTTTCCATGGCGCAATACCGGGATCGATTCCCGTCCAGAGAAAAAATTAATTATGCGGTGTCCTTGCAAGGTCCCAGTATCTGTTGCTCTGTGAATACGAGAAAGCTCATGTTGAGAACACCAGAAATTTCTCAAGTTGAGAACACCAGAAATACAGCATAGGGATGGCTACGTGCTAATGTATACCTTAACACATGGCCACAAGGCCAGGATGCTGTTGGTATGCCTTAGCTTGAAAAGAGCTGTTGTGCCTAAGTACATACGTTCGTACATACATGTTAAAGATCTGAACTCCACAAATGCACCATAAACAAAACTTACAATAAATTGTCCAAAAATATTGAAATAGAGAAGCTTATTACAAGTTTGGTGCACATATACAATGTTTTTGTGATTAAGTTGTACATATTTTTTTCACAAATTTGAGTAAAATTTCAATTCCATATTATACTCTGTGCCATGAAAATAAATAAAATAAAATTATATAGGGAAGCCTAATGTCATGCAAACATGAGTATAGACTTAAAAAGAACTGTGCCCTTTATTAATGTCTAAGGCAGACACAAATATGGCTGTTCATTAAAGGCAGCAATACAAAATATTTTCAAACAGATGATGATGAAAATGCAAACATTTTTACAAGGACTTACAGTGAAACTCTGTTTATACGTTTCTCACTTATACGTTTTTCACGTTTATAAGGTTTCTTTTGGTAGGTCCCGGATACATTTCTATAATTCCCATGCTAAATTATTTGTTATGTATATTACGTTTATACATTTTTCACACTTATACGGTTGTAAAGGCACTTTTATTATGAACGTATAACGTTCAAAAATTCCCGGTGAGGCACGGGGCGACCTGCGCCGTGAGCCCGAAACTTGTATCGAGGTTGCACGCTCCAGAGCGCTTCCGCGGAGCGACGTGTCGCTCGGCCTCTGAGGCGACTTCTCGCCAATGAAACTTGTAATATAGAAGCTCAACTCGACCTAGTTGAAGGGGTCAACACCGCCCGCGGAATGGTAGCTCCCGAGGCTCAGGGTCATTAGTCGCATGAGCGTTGTGTATGTTCTTTACTCGGGAGGTGGCGGTGGTCTCCCCTCCGTATGGCGTGATCCGGCGGCGACCTACCGTAGGCTAGCGGGGTTTTCCCCAATCAGGTATTTCCCACCAGCGGGGCACGGACCCAGCCGGGACAAGCTCTAAGTTCCCGACTGGTATCCCGTCATATGTGGTAGTGTAGTGCATGTTCGTGTAAGTGTGTGTAAAGGGTAAGGATTGGACAAGGAAGCGGTAGGAAAGATAGAGCGCAGTTCGTGGCCCGTTTGTTAGAATACTGCTCCGACATTCACCTGGTGTTGATCGGAGAGACCACAGAAAACTACCGATTAGAGTAGCCGGCCGCTAGAATCCTCCTCCAGACGGCGGTTAGATTCGACCCAACTAGTATGTAGTAGCTACTTCGATAATTTTCCACGGCACGGGACTCGAACCCTCGAATCTTCCAGTCAGAGACACTGCGGTGGCAAAAGGTGTTCGTTGCCCTGAGCTTTCTCAGTCGGTATCAACTACGCAGGCGAGGGCGGGGGCCGGGGCCAGCGGAGCTGGAAGCGACGCGTCTCGGGCGCACTCACCACGCTCCAGAGGCGCGTGCGCGGTCCATGGCGGCGGACGCGAGCAGCTCGCCGGCGCCGGGGGGCAGAAGCGGCAAACGGCACCGACGACAGGGCCGAGGCGCCGGCAGTGGGCCGTCGAGCAGGCGCCAGGGCGTGGCCGCCGTCACCGCCAGCACGCCGCCGTCGAAGCGCGCGCGCACGCGCCACAGCCGCACCGCCTCGTCGTTGCCGCCTGACGCCAGCAGGTAGCAGTGGCCGTCCTTGCCCTTGCCTCTGGCCTCCTTGTCCTCGTCGGCCGCGTCCAGCCGGCACTTCCCTGCGACCGATTCGCCGCTCTTACGCACTTGGCAAACTGAAGGGATGTTGTAGAGTGCGCACGAGACCCAACGCTCGCGTTTTCAATGTTCGTCGAGTGTACAGACATCTCGTGCGAACTCTACTTCACGACCGCCAGTAAACACCCAGTAAGATGTTGACGGGAATTATACGTTTAAAAAAATTATATTTAGCGTCAAGAACAGTTAAAAACTGTGGACGTACTTTGGGAGAAGTGCAATCTGTACACGTTGAAATAAAATTATAATTAAGTGGCTTGTCGACGTTCTCGAGTTCATTACTTTTATCATCTGGATTGATGGAGCAGAACAACAAAGTGTGTCATTAAACATTACAACAATCATAATAACAATACACATCAATAAAACTATTTTCTATAACAAGGTGAAAACATATTTTTAACGGCAACCAAAACAAAACATACATTACCATATTGAAAAAAAATTTAATGATACACCTTATTGTTTTGTACCGCCGGCCCTGATGATAATGTAATACAATTCTAAATGTTGGCAAGATAGTAAATTGTTATTTTATTTAACCGAAAAATTCCCGTCAACATCATACTGGGGCTAAAACTAGCGATGTTCAATTGAGGTGAACCGGCCACTACCATCAAGCAAAAAAGGAATTAAAAAATGGGCGAAAAAAAGGCTAGAGGGCCAAAAATCGATTCACGGGTCTACCCGGAAAAGCAATCTTGTACATTACAACATTAAAAAAATGTTACATTAAATGTACACGACACTTATCAACTTACCGAAGACTGTTTCTTTGTTTATTCCCTAAATTTCAGAAGATTTAGTAAATCGTGTAACGTACATGATACGCTGAAATTTAAGGATTATTTTGCAATCTTGCGTCACGGCATTTTCAAAGATCATTGGAATCGCTCCGTAACGTCTCTATCTCAATGCCAGACTAATCACCGAAGCAGTAGTCGCACATCTCCCAATATCACCACTTCTAATTTTTGTATAATGAAGATTCACCAAGGATCCCTTTCTGCACCTTCATTTTGGTATGACACTGGCGGAATTGCATGGACACATCACTGCAGCCTTTGCAAAAATGATTCTCATAAGCTAGTATGAGTTTGACAGGAGCTTGAGTATAGAGTTGATGATGGCAAAGGTAGCGCGTGGATCGTACATAAAGAATTTACAATACATAAGAAAAAACGTATTCGGCTTTTCATGTCGTGCGTGGTAACTTTAATGACGTACGTTTCATTCAACTTAAATAATCAGTCTCTGAAATCGGGAATATAATTTTGACTTGCCCTAAAGGAATTGAACGTCTGTCAGAAACTTAATCGAAAAACATATCCCATTTTCCTCAACAATTCAAAATTACATTCGCGATCAATACTACCACAAATCAAGGTTTCAATTATGTTTCCATGGATATGCGCCAAACACCATTCCAACATTTTCCTGGTCAAATAAAAAATCGTAAAACCACACAAGTGGAAAGAACTTCATGTATTGATCATAGCTTGCAAATAATTGATTTAATTTTCTAAGGAGCAAGGTTAAAAATAATCAACTGACAGGATTGGAGTGCCTATATAAAAAAGACGAATAATGAATAAATTAACTGTTTTGCATTTGTGGACTTTCCAATAAACAAAATTCTGCAAATAACTCCGGTTACATCAGAATAACATTCTGGGTTATCTATGTGTGCAAAATCAGATTATACAACCTTAATAAGATAAATAGAAAGAAGATGAAGCGAGTACAATTATGCAAAATTCAGAATTATTTTCCAGAATGAAATTTTCTGACAAGGCGAATGCCTGCGGAAATATTTTAAAACATTATATATTCCTGAGTTTATTTTAATGTTGATTTTATGATAGTTATTTGAAAGTAAAGGTAAACGATAAAGAGTGCAATTTCGCTAATAGAAATAAATTTTACTTTCTCGCGGTTAAAAAGAAACTTCACAAGAAGAGAGTTATATAATGCTGCGCGAAAAAACGGTTAATTTTAGGCAGAACAATTTTTGCGTCAGGCCTGTCCTAACGAAGAAAATGGATAAATCCAGTTGCTAAATTTTGGGAAAAAATATCTAACATGTGGTGTAGCAAGAATCCATGTTTTATGGATCCTTGGTACAGAAAAATCGAAAAAGTATGCCTGCCGTCTGTCTGTGAACAAAGCTAGCGGCTAAACCTTTCAGCCTATTTTCTCCAAAATTGATAAATCCCAATCGATTCGGCTGATGTGGCGGCCCCTTGAATTTGAAGGGGGGGGGATACTTTACGTGAAGCCCCTGGGACGTTTTCAAAATGTTCAAAATAATCGTTCCATTGACTTAGATTAAATTTTGTGATTGGAAAGTCTTAAGGATGTTTAAGAAAGTAATGTAGGTCTCATATATATATATATATATATATATATATATATATATATATATATATATATATATATATATAAAATGGAGTGTAGGAATTCTTATTTAGTTTCAATTATAAGTTTTGTATAGAAATTTTAAATTATTTTTGTTAATAAATTCATCATTGGAAATCGATAGCATTTTTAAGTCAACATCAGTAAGATACATAGCAACTCCAATGACTAATTTCATGGGAAATAATAGACTCTGCATTTTATAATAATCCTTTATTTTTCAATGACTATAAAATTGTTTAACTTTTTATCTTTGATATTTAAATCCTTTTATAGTAATCGAGAAACTTGTGTCTGACCTTTTGCCACTCACGGTTAGACCATTCCCGATACACCAATAGACAAATGGGGTGTCATCTGATCACATTTCCTGACGGAGGTTTTTTTTGCGGATCCATCCACACAATTTTAAGAAACTTCATAGAGAAGTTTTGCGCAGTTTTTACAACTAACATTTGTTTGGAATAACTTACGGCTCTTACAGAAATGCTCATGCTTTGTCATTCGAATCACTTCGACAAGGCAAATTGTTTGGCACAATTCTTAGCTGGTCCTCTGAAGGATATTCTGAAAAAATTCTAAAAACAAAAAGAAAGGAAAAAAAACTAGTGTGAGCCGCATGATTGGTAAAATACTTCTCCGACATTCGTCTGGTATTGAGAAGAGAAACTAAGGAAAACCCTCATCAGGGCAGCCAACTTCAGAATTCTCCACCAGATACCGGCTGAATTCATCCCAGCTATCTGGCTAGTGTGGAAAATCTGCAACTGTCGGGACCCTTAACAATAGAACCTTCTGTGTGCTCTTTGCAGTTTTGGAATGGGCACGCATACCACCTGGGATAAGTGGGCCTTTATGGCTTATCTCTTAGCGAGCAGCTTAGGAAGACAAATGAGTTGTGTCGCAGAGACTGATCATGTTTTTTCCTACTGACTAAGGTACCAAGGAAAGAACTGAGATGTAAGTTTGCGGTAAGTTTACAAATGCTACTAAAGTACAGTTAAGAAATAAGCTATACTTCTGTATTTTCTCATGCGTTTTTTGCCCTGCTTTTCTTTCTTTTCAGAGAATGTATATTTAAATATATTTATAGACTTCTCTAATTTTTCAGAGAGCATCTGTTTAATTCAAACTGCTGAGGAGGCTAATAAGATTATCTTCCCAGCACACAAAAAATTCATTACATTACCGTGCATGAGGCAAGTTGGTCGCTTTCGATAATACATTTTAACCATTTATTTAAGTAATATATTCTTTATTCATTTGAATTTGAATATGTTATCAAGATTCTGTTTTAAATTGAGATGTAATTGCATTTCGATTTGGTAGTTTTGTTAATTGTATATTCTTTTCTTTTGAGAAAAAGAAGATAAACCCTAAAAAGTTTTTTTAGTCAAATCACATATAAAAATACTAGAAGTATAGCTCCTGGCGAATGAGTCAAAAATAGAGTAGTATGTGTCGCTAAATTCACTCATGGTTTGGTTCCATGAAAAAGAGACGTGTAGAACAAGACTGTCATTACCACAAAAGGTGAACAAAATCTGTCCTAAGGAAAGGTCAATATTGGGAGGAGCTTAATATTGTGTGGAGATCCTAAATAATGTTTTAGTTGCCTATTGTTTTACTAGTAAGTCATTTTTCTGTGATTGATTTAATTAGATGAAACACACCACATTGTTCCATCCTTACAGTTACTTCTACCACTAGACAAAACCTCCCATTTCTGACGAGAAAAATGAAATGTTAAACCTTCGACTATCGAGAGGGGTAATTCGTTTACCTGAACTTACATCTCTTCATTTTTTATTTCCTAATTCATTTATAATTTCGATATCTTGTATAGTTATTTCTTATTTATTTACCTGAAAACTCTTATTGCAACATTTGGCTTTTATTATTTTCACAGCTTGCTTTTCTGGTTCCTTAATACTCTTGGTATTGTTTTTATAATGTAATTGGGAAGTTATATTTACAGCAGGGGTTTGGGAGAGTGTTGTTGTGGATCTGTCTTAGAATTTTACTATAATAGGGATGTAGTGTGCAAGGCCTCAAGGGACACAACTAAAATCTTTAATATGGTTGCGGGCCATATTTACATCACATTTGTGTATCCACGCCTGTCTTCCCCATATTGTTGATCTCAGCGGTTTGCCCTGCTACTCTGAAATGTGGGCAATGGAACCATGCGTGGTATCAGGGCGTACCATGCAATTCTTTTCGCCCGAGATGGGTGCAAGGGACATTCACGTTTGACTAATAACCTTTCGAGGGAAACAATGAATGGCGGTTGGACACCCCTGTATTATAGTATTCACGTTAAAATCACCAGAAGTTCAGGCTAATGTTCTTTTAAACCAAACAATATTACAGCACATATCATAAAAAAGTTAACACTACTATTTAATTTCCTATGGAGAAACTTCATAACAACACTACATAATCGGAAGATGCAAACAAAACTTGATAGTCGAACGGTTAAATGGCAAAAGCATAACATTTTGGTCACACGAATCATTCTGAGTATCAACAGCAGTTTCTGACAATGCTAATTTAAAAAAATAAAAAAACTAGAATATGCTTACCTGGCATACCCTCTGATGGCGAGAAATCCACAGTAAGTGCCCCTAAATCATGAGCTGCCTCTAACACAAATAATCCTTGTGCAGACGGTGGGGATAATGCCCACATTCTGATACTGCCATCTGCACTGCAAGACACCAGTAGTTGTGAATCGGGCGAGATGGCCAATCCAGCCACAGCATCTGTATGGCCTTCAGCTGACCTGTCACACCCACACATTTTTCAATGGTTAAAAATTACAGCAATCGGGTAACCTTGACCAACCTTAGTTAAACTAAACTAGGAGTCCCGGACCAAGTGAAAAAAATTCACCCCAATTTGAGTACGGAATATTTTACGAAACAGCATCACAGTTTCCATGACAGCATCACAGCAATAATTTCTCATGGTCACTGACTTCTAGCACTGTCACCGAATCTACTTCGCCATTTTGAATTTGCACAGCCTATATTATGAATACTCAAACTTTTGCCCCGAAGGGTTTTTTGTAAGAAAAAAACCTGACAATGAAGCTCAGGGAATTATCACCCGTGACTGTTTAGGGCAGCGACAGCAAAATTTCTTGCGCGTATCATTGCTGCCTGTTTTTGAGCACCCCAAATAATTTCTGGAACAGAGTAAACCAGTATCGTACTTATGGATGAATTACATCAGAAAAAAAGTAAAATATCCCCTTTTGTTAAAAAGTAGCAATTTTTTGAACATTTGGCCAATTCAATGATTCATTTTTCTTTTTGAAATAAAGGTTTCATTCTTTCAACGTCTAAACGTATATTAAGTTCATATATAGCTTTTAAATTCATATTTATTTCTGCAAATTGATACAACGCTTGTTCTGTGACAGCAAGGGCACTGTAAAGGAGCATATATTTTAACGTAAACAGTTATAAAGAAGTGCATTTCCATATTTCAGGAAAAGAAAATCATCCATTCTGGATGAAAATTGAGGAAAGTATGATACTTCAAATTTGGTCCAACTCTTTCCTTGGAGGAGGGAGGGGCTTTTTTTCTTGAAGAATAAGCATGTTTAGGAAATGGGAAATTTGGAGTACACCGTTTATTTCAATTCTCTTTAGATTTGCAGCACATCTTCAGAGAAAAAACTGGCATATAGAAAAGCTAGTGTATTTTATTCAGTAGTACAGACAACTATTTCAGTCTTCCACTGTATTGGAATATTGGTATGGATGGTATCCAATAAATATGTATGCACACGATAAATATGTATGCATCTATTTCTATCTGGGGCCATGTTCTCATCTACATAATTGTATTTCGATATCGTCGGTGCACAAGTAAAGATACACGAGTATCTTTGAAGTATCTACAAAGAAAATGTAATTTTTCAGAAAAACAACAACAACAACAAATGTTTTATCCTGAGCAGAGAAGTTTATATTTCGACTGAAGACAAAACATACTATATATCATCTGTTTGTGAATTTCATTCATTTTTTTTTCTAGTAAAAATACTAATAAAATTCTAAACTGAATTCTTCACCCAATAAAAGTATACCATTTTCATTACTTACATTACTGACAAAATCTGGTTAAACACTATGTCCAGTGGCGAGTTGCATAACATTGCATTAAGACTGGCGGGCTGGCGGATCCCTTAATTAAGCAACATTGGGGAGAGGCGGAGGGAATTCGAGCAGAGGGCTTCTGATCGACTTTTCTTTCGCGCCAACGACATACTGGCAGCCGCAGGGAGTCCGCTACTCACAGCAGCATCTCGCCGGAGTGCAGGCTCCACACGTCCACCTTCTCGTCGTCGCCGGCCGTCGCCAGCAGGTGGCCGTCGGGCGAGATGCGTAGCGTGCGCAGGGCCCCGCCGCCGGCGCACTGCAGCGGCGAGTCGGCGCGCTCCCCCGCCTGCGCACACGCCGCAATCCGACTTCAGGCTGAGGCAGCGGTCGTCTCCCCGGGAGGACGTTCAAAATACCGAATGAGAGGCGGAGTCAGACGAACTCGAGGGGGAGGGGATTTCAGTTCGGTATGGGACGAATCATCAGGGTGGGTCAGAAATGAATTTGAAGAGGGAGGGGGTAACTTCAGTTCTGTAGGAAACGAATCAGGGGCAGATGTTTATAAGTACCAATAAACTACAAGGGTGTGGGGTATGGTGAGGCGTGCTATTGGATAGTTGAAATGCGTTTGCTTTCAAAACCATTTAATTCCATTTGAGAACATTTGACGAGAAACAAAATCTTCTGGCGAGCACAGTTTAATATGAAGGGAATATATTTTCGTCACATTTTAGATGAGAATAAGCTGGATATGAATTATGTCCCTTCGTCAGGTAGTGCATGAATTCAAAGATACATATAAATAACTTTTGGCAAATAATAAATTCAGCTAGTGTTGATACATAATGCCGCCTTTCAACTATCCAATAGGACGACTCACCATACTGCACACCCCTGTGGTTCTTGAAGCTATTAAACTTTACTGCACATTATATTATGAAATTCACTCGTCAATCTTTACTCGACGTACACATGCTAGGAACAAAAACTAGTTTCAAATGTTGCCAACCAAGAATATTTGTATCTTCACTCGCACGTCAACCTAGTATGTAGGCATAGTAAAATATTCGATACAAGGATTGTAGAGACCAAGAAAAATATCCACGAAGTATAATTTCTCCCCATCTCTCTCAGTTTTCATCGTCATGATAAATAAATCGATAGCAAACGCCTCAGATGCGCCCCCTCGCTCGCGTGGCGAACCTGAATGTCCCAAAGCAGGGCCTCGCCATCCAAGGAGCAGGTGGCCAGCTGAGGGGAGGGGCCGGGGGCAAACTCGGCCGCCAGCACGGAGTAGCGGTGGCCTTCCAGCGGGGAGCAATCGGCCTCTGCGAAACGGCTAGTTGCGTTTTCACGCACCCACAGGCGCACCATCTTGTCCCTGGGAACACATCAGACAGTCAGGGTCAGTTTTAGGTATTGCGGAGTCCCAAGCACAAAATACAACTGTCCGCTCCCCTAAAAAATCCTTCAAATTTACTGAAAACATAAAAGAACCATCATTATAATAAAATACTTTTTGTACAACTAAAATAAGAATTAACAAATTGCTTAGAGAATTTAACATCCCTACATTACATTTTAAAATTTAAATACATTTTTAATTTCCTGTCCCAAACTGCAATCCACGTTTAGTTTCATACAGACTACTCAAATAATTATTTTACAGATATAAATATAATTTAACTCTGTTTTCGAACATTTAACAACTTTTTTCCGGGGTGCTGGGCACAATGTCCCAAGAAATAGCTTATTTTTCGTGTAGGTAAATTCAGCACTGAGGACAGTGAATACTCGGATATACAAGCCATACTTTTGTGAGACTTCTGGAGGATTTTTAGAGTATTTATTCAGGGGACGTAAACTACTTAGATCAGGTCCTGTAAGCGTAGTATGCTTGATATATCCAGGGAAATGGCGGCAGAGTGATTAAATTTTTGAGGAAAGCTGAGCATCATCTGAAAACGAATATTACACTACTCAAGAACTAGTAGTGATCCTCTGACAGAATACGACTGAAACACTGTATACCAATCACGTACGTTGATCAATTTCCCCTTGCCCTGTGGGAAGGATAAATTATGATAGGGACGAATATTATAGATTCGCAGTAAGTATTATCTCATCCTTCGAGTTCAGAAGCAATAGAACAGATTACGGGGATTCCCTACAACAGAACCTCTAGGAGTGTGAAATACTAATTCTTACGTTTGGCATATTTACATTTTATTACTAATATGAATAGGTGTATCATCGTGTGGCATAATTGAATGGATGAAAACCCGAACGGTATGACATTTTATAAATTCTGGAAAAAACGTGTTTATTTCAGGCTATATTTCAGTGGCAATGAATTTCGTGGTTTTAATGAACAATTGAAATGCCGTGGTTTTAATGATGAAACAAAGAACCACGACTTTACAGTGATAATGACTTAGATAAACATATTTATCAGAATTTATATTATGTCGCTTATATCGTTCTGTTTTTCACCAATTCAATTATACAACTGTTTTCTTCAAACCAAAGCTAATTTATTAACAACAAATAATACATTTTCTTCTCTACAATAATACACCCGTTACTTACGTCCCAATCACCTACCTATATACCAGCTATCAGTGTTGCATAACGTAAAATTGAAAGAGATATTTCTACACGAATATCGTTATTCACGACGAATGAAGAAAAACTAGGAGTACACATGTATATATGTACGTACGTATCTATGTATATATGTACGTACGTATCTATGTATATATGTACGTACGTATCTATGTATGTATATATGTATGTGAGGCCGACGTTTCGCCTGACATGTAGCAGGCTTCCTCAGGGCAGTGACATGTATATGTCAGTATGTCAGTGACATGTATATGACAGTGACATGTATATGACATGTATGCAGTCCTGTATAGTATGTATATATAGTCACTGCCCTGAGGAAGCTGCATATCAGGCCAAACGTCGGCCTCTCAGCCAACGACGCGGCATCTCCCGGATAGCGAAGAATTTATGGAATCGAGTCGCGGAAGCTAACGTGTCCATCCCCACGCCGTATTCCGGTCTCCTCAACCTGAGAAGGGATTTTTCTCATCGTCACACAGCAACATAAACTGGGACATTGCAAGGAAAACTCACGCTATAGTCTTGGCTCCATAGGAAATCGAACCCGAGGCCGCGTAGTGGAAAGCGAACACGCTGACCAAGAGCTAGACACGAGCAGGAGTACATACTTTCTCATATTACTGGAAATAGTAATGCAATATTGAAATATTGTAATTTCTGCCATACTAAAAACTCATATATAACATGAGAAGTCCAATTCAACCCATTTAAACGTTGCGCCTGTAGTGCATATCTGCATTATTTCAATAGCCGGGAACAGTAGTAATTTCTAACATTTACAAATGAAACAAACATGAATAAATTTAACTCTTTCTGTATTTGCAGCATATTATACAGAAAATAAAGAATAACATTGCACATAAACTTGACTTGATTACATCGACATGAGCTACAATTTCTGAACTACATAATCAGCGATCAAAACGTCTTTAAGTAAAATAAATATATTTGTTAGTTCTACGTTAAATATATTACCTTCCTTAAATCTATTTCCTTTTGGAAGACTTGTCTATATCATACGACCATCACGACTAGCAACAATGAGAATCATTCCTATATAATTTGAAACTCCCTTACTGGCATTTTGCGAACTGACAGCGAAGTCCAGGAAATTCGAATTTTCAATTTCGATTATTTTCCAATTTTTGAAAATACAGAGAGCTCGCCGGAAATATGAAGAGCACCACGTTTTTTACCATCCTTTGATACACACGAAGAGAAAATTTAAAGAAAAAAATTGAAGCCGATTTTTGGGGAAAAATGTTTTAAAACTGCCTTTATTTAGTGCAAAATTATGGGAAAACTACTCAAACTTTGGAAAATTTGTATTTGACCTTATTTCAAAACGTATCTTTAAAGAACAGATTTCAATAAGGAAAAAATATATATTTCCAATATTTTAGTTGTAGGAAAAAGGCGCAAAAAAAATGAGCTTTTGCAACTTTGGAAAATCAGGTTTTTCAACGCACCATTCTCTTAAGCGTCCTTTACGTCATCCAACAACACAGTTAAATAAAAATATTCGAGCATTTTTTTTAAGTTTTACAAATGTTTCAGAAGCTTTATGTAAAATACCCCCAAAGTTAAAATATCAGTTTCAAATTCAAGGGGCATCAACATCAGCAAGATTGATTGGGGAATATCAATTTTGGAGAAAATGGGTGTAACAGTTTATATGCTAGCAATGACCATAGACGGACAGACACAGTGTGCCGTTAATTCGATTTTTTTTACAAAATATGGATTAAAAACGCGTATTAAATGAAGAAATTTACTATATATAGCAACAGGATTTATCCACATTTTCGTTACCAGTGCCCGGCAATAAGAGTTTTTCTTGTTGATTAGTAAGGGCGAGAAAGCAAAAAGAACGAATAGGAATACTTTTGATCTAAACACAACAATATCGTTCTGTGTTGCTACTGTTTTGCAAGATCCAGCATTTAACCAGCATTTAACTTCATCTCGCACATATGTTGCATTATTTACTGATGTTTATCATTGTATTAGTGCACATATCACATTATTTATCAGTGCCTTAATGAACCTTTCGAAGAAGAGAATAGTGTGGCGTTATGGGATTGTGCAACCCCATAACACCACCGTCTCATGTGTGAACACTACGGTAGCAGCGGAGGATAACAGCGTGTAAGGCAGAGGTCACTTAAACGCAGCGCCTGGTATCCGTTGCCCGTACTAGCGAATGCGAACTGCAAGCAATGTTTTCCTTGTGAAGGGTTAAGAGAGCGGAAGTAGCGCCAACCACAAAATTCCCGAGGCCGGCCATAAAATGACGCGAACGCCGCAGCGGAAGCTCTCTTTTCTGTACCACGCCGTGAGTAAGCAGCTGCTCTTTTGATCACGTCGACGAGTCAACATTTTCGTTAAACATTAGATATTGTTTGCGTTTGCAACGACTACTAGGTAGGAGTATTGCGGTCGTCGAACAGACGTTCTAGGTTACGTCGTCGCGAGATAAGTGAGATTAAGTAGTGTTTCTTAATTAACAACACGGGGAAGTAAAGTTCCCGTTTGTGAGGAAACATTATACAGTTTTGGGCTTGGTAAAAGTAGAAGATAAGCAACGACGCGAGGACTTGCACGAGTATTCGGTTAAGTGCAAGGGACTTTTCGCAACGTGGGCGTAGTCCAGGAGCGCCGGTCAGACGAGAAGAAAGAAGAGGCCGAGTATACAGGCGCAACGTGGAGAAGACGGAACGTTTGTGAGGAAGAACGGAAAGGCGCAGAGAAGGCAACGCAGACGGCAGAGGCGAATCGCGTCTCTCTTACGACGCAGAGCGGACGAACGGCGTCAACGCAGGCGGACCTAGCGCACGACCATCAAGGACAAAATTGGAAAGTCTACGAGGTAACAGTTGGAAATCGCAGAGAATAGGTCAAGTTCACGTCGGCAGGGAAACCTAGTATATGGAAAGTGTCAAGAATTTGAGGGCACGGGTGGCATAATAAATTACAGTATTATAGTAGCGAGACCGTTTTGAGTGCGGCTATTGCCTGCCTAAAAACATTCTATCTTAGGCACATTAATTATTTCGCTATTATTTTCAGACACAGTTACATTGGTAAATTAAAGTAGTGCACTACGCACACATTTTGTTCTTTACATGTTAATATCTTGAAGCGAGAGATTGTAAATTGAATTTTTTCGATTTCACGTGCAATGTAATTAGAATAGCACACAATTTTAGATATAATTAATTTTCTCCAAGGGAATTCCCCAGTGTAGGTTAGAGTAATTTATGTAAGTATCAATTTTGAAAGTAATTATGTGTTTCATTCACATGAGTGTGTGTTGTAAAGGTTTCTATTTGTGTTTTGATTATTTCTTTGTAAATAAGTGTGATTCTATATTCTTGGTTTCTGACATTATAATGCGCACCAAAATTTATGGTAAGATTAATACGCTCGTTTGTGTGGCAATCTGTGTGGATTTTGTGTCAAGGGTTCAAAGCTTTCCTGCGCACCTGAGATCCTGCTTCCTAGATTTTTAAAGCTGGCTCACGAGCAAAATCTTGATAACCCGCTTACGGTTCATGCCTGCTACCGTGAAGGTGGTAAGTTGTGTAGGTGGGTATGTTAGAATAGAGATTAAGTAAATTTCATAGCTAAAGAAGGGATATACATACACACTGACATTAGAGAAAATGCTATGAGAGTGCATCTGTAAGTTGCGTGCGACCCAATGAGCAAAGTTTTAACTCAAGAGCAAAGTAATAAACACATGGGATGATTAATAAGAGCATTGGTATTGTTTCAAAAAACAATTTCAGTTCACTATGAAATGAGTCAGTCCACGAAAAAACACCATTGTTGAAATTTCCATTATTTCCCATTTTCTTCACAATTCGTATGTAACAAATCTATGAGCAAGCAGCCTTCATTGTTGGTTAAAGTTACGTGTCGATGAAACAAATCAATGACGGAGCACTCCCGCAAAGCAAACCTAACACTGATGTGGTATTAGTCCAATTTTAAGAACACAAACAGCAAGTCGATATTCAGGGGACGTGACATTGCGTTTGCAATGCTTGGAACTGATGAGCTTTATATTACAGGACAGACCAGTGATACTAATGCATAGTCAACAAAATGAACGACACGACTTTGACACTACAGAGGAATGTAATAACAGCATATGTATTTGGGTTGTGACGCGCTTTCCATAGCAAACACCGACAGGGGACGCGAGATCGATAAAGGCAACACGCGGACAAAGATTTTAACATCTGCCATTGGTGCCATAACAAGACCTGAATTACCGAGAATTTCTAAATAAGTAGCATTTCTTTTGACGAGAAAGAGCGATTTGAATTCAATCAATACAATATTTATTTTCTGCATGTAATTGTTGTTATAGCATTTTCCCTTGCGTGGCAGAAAAGGCGCGAGATTCCCATGTTACCACATGAGAAAAAGCTTTTTCTGATGCAAGAACAATGAAAAGAAATTGTACACAATTTCGTGTAGATAATTAAGAAGGATACTATCAAGATAACTAATAACAAAATCTAAGAATAAAATATAGAAACATGCTACTTCTCATCCCTTCTCTTTCATAAATGGTTCATTGAGATTTACCTACGACGGACTTTTTCGGCATAATCCAGTAGCAGCCTTAATTAGTGTAAGTGATCAGAAACACTATTATTAGAAATCATATTTGTAAACTGTAAAGATCCCCGATACCGTTCTTGTAGAGCAGGCATGTCAAGGTAACTAAGACTCTCGAGATCACGGGCAATGCGTCAAGAGTATTTGCAGCAAGAGTTTAATATAAGGGATGTTGTACAAATAGCTCCGGGAGGTGGTACGTCACTACATACCTGAAACATAACATGACTCCTGGAGAATTCAGCTGGCAATTATTGCCACAAAAGCAATTGCAATTATTAATTCCCATGTCTAAAGAAATGAAATGATTCATTAAAGTGAAATAGTCCGTCACATTTGAAATTGCCAATTGAGAGTAAAATTATACATTTTGAATCCACAGGATTTTGATATTGGAATCGCGTTTACTTCACTGTGCAATAACTGCATTAATTCCCTACATTCTGATTAGGAGGTTTAATGCAAAAAGACCGGGATAAATGGATCAGGGCATCAACTGATGTCACTGCAGTGCCTCTGACCAGGAGGTTCACAACCCGCCGGTGGCAGGATTTTCGATACTAGCTAGATAGCTAGGTGGAATTCAGTCGCTGTCTAGAGGATTCTAGAGGTCGGCTTCTCTCATCGGTAGTTTTCGTGGTTTCTCTGATCAATACTAGACGAGTGCTGGAGCAGTACCCCAATAAACGAACCACGGACCGCGCGCGATCTTTCCTTACTCTTCCTTGTCCTATCCTCACCCCTTACTACAATTACAAGCACTACACTATCATACAAGCTAGGATAGTTGTCGGGAGCTTCGAGCTTATCCCGGCTGGGGCGGTGCCCCGCTGCAGGGATACCTGAATGGAGAAAACCCCGCTAACCATCCCACGGGGAAGATCACCCCCACCTCTCGAGGAATGAAGCATGCGCAACACTTACGAGACTAATGACCGTAGATGTTTAAGCGCCCGGAATCACTATCCAATTAACAAAAATCTGAATGTTAAGAGAGTCTTAAAAGAGCTATTCGCCCGAAAGAGAGACTTGCTAACTTATTTTACTTTATTGCTATACACAGTAACAATAACAAACCTTTCACAAAAAACAGATAAAGAATTTCCCATTCAAACATATTTTGGTTCCTCGGCAGAATATTTATTCAAGGAGAACATAAAAAGAAAAACTCAAAATAAAGTACTAAGTAAAAATGCATATAAACATAATTCAAATCTCGGTTATTTGATAGAAATCATCAAGCAAACCTATTTTCGTATGAAGCCACCGCGCTTCATGATACTTTGCTTCAGCATCTGGGGGTACACCCCTTTCTAGGTTTGGAGGGGAAATGAGAGCGGAGTCAGAGGTAGTTGCCCCCGCCCGCACGAGCGTCGGACCGTTACAGACTGTTCGACCGCGACCTTTCAGCACGAACGCACGCGCATAGACAATCACGCACATTTATACATGCATCTGAACGACCACCAAGATTTTAGAAGAGATGTTGCATGTGACAATCACTGTAATCCCCCTCCCCCGCAATGGAAAGTCAAAAAGCTGCTCCGTGGGGCGGATGGTAAACGGAGGTCGTTACATGCTGGGCTGTCCGGTATCTTTGGAAGATTTACTACCAACCCCCTTAAAAAACAAAACACGCCAGCGTTTATCATTACATTTCTTTGAACAACAACATTTAAATTTCGTTTTGATTGAATCGAACGAGCTACAATAGTCAATTCACTTTAGTGAACTTGTTCGCAAATATTTCTCTTCCAATGCTACCTCAAGTCACAGATGAGATGACAGAGGCAATGTTCCAAATAATTCTGAACTGTTCTGGTGAATTCTGTCTGCTATAAATATTTCCTAGCGAACATAATATGTGAGCTAAGAATATTTGAGACACGTCAAGCAGCTGTCGTACAGGGTTTTACCTAAACCGAAGACAAGCAGGAAAAGGAACAGTTTGCACATAGCAAACAAGTGCTAAGAGTTATCAACATTTCATTCAGATAGGAAACTCCGCTGCAACAGGAAGTGGCCCTCTATGGAATATGCAGCACGTTGCAAGCAAATGCATCTGCATAAAGGAAATGGTATATAGGTCGTGGCTCGTTGACGGCATTATTGTCATCCCATAATGCCCATTCCAAAATGATATTGAAATGGAGAACATTATTTATTGTACATTACGTATTATCATTTATTTCACAACATTAATTTTCAGGGAGATAGAATGATGACTGTAGATCCGAAAAAAAACTTATCATAGTCGTCGTCGGATCTCCTGGGTAAGGCGTTTCTTTTCATAAGATGATAACGGAAGATTTGGTAGAAAACGTGATAAATAAAAAGACATGTTAATGAGTTTAATCCTCTCCCAAATTAGGCAAGTAATACGTTACATTTTCCGGTGGAAATTTGAACAGTTTGAAGAGATGGGATGCTTCGTGAATAAGAATTTCTGCTAAAGGAGGCAAGGCTATGCCTTTTCCGACAGTATGTTTGTTGTGTTATAACAGTACAGATTTTCGCTGCCCAATCACAGAGAATAAAATAACAGAGAATAAATTTTTTTATCAAACTCCTTTCTGACTGACATGAGTCATATCATGACAGCGACACCCCTAGAGTAGCTTTCTAATGATGCAATATACTTTTGTACACCCAACTCCTATTGAAGAAATTTCAGGAGCAGATTGCACCAGCTGAGGATTCCACGAAACTGAGAACATATATTCCGCGCAAGTGACTATCTGATCGTATCAAGAAAAAGAGGGAGTAGTGTAAAAACATGAAGACTCTTGGCATCAAATGCCGGGAACAGTAGCCGAATCGCTAAACCAAGCTCCGTGAAGCCACGGAGGTTAAGCAACTCGAGACACCGCAGGTCCCTGGATGGGTAACCGTCAGGGTACCCTGGGAATCTAACGGCGCCAAGCCCCTGGTTGAAGGTATAAAAGGCAATTGCTGACTACGACAGACGATGACTGAGTGGGTTAATCGAAGCTTACTCCACGTTAGACGCTAGTACGTGGCTAGAGAATGTCGCTAAGAAGAAAAGTAACAGAAAAATCTTCTAAAAAAATGCAAGTGAGCGTATAGGAAATTCTTACTTATTAATGGATTAGGAGATGGATCACTTTTAAAAATACTCTTTCCTAGGTAAAAATTCTGAAATCCACAGTTTTTTTATATGCAATATACACTGCGACAAAAATAATGAGCCAAAATCAAGTTTGAATGATTAAAAACAGTTTCGACTATTAAAATTATCTTAACATTTTTAGAAGTAATTTGGTTGCAAGTGTCAATTGTAGTTTACTTTGTTCCGGATTTGTCTTTTGACCTTTTTTCGACAGCTTGTGCCTGTCAACGCCAGATAAACCAGGTACTGAATGTAATAACGTTGTACTTACCAGGAAGTTTACATATAGACAAAGGTAAAAATGCACTTTAGAAAATCGACACATCGAAAACTTTCGAAAAAATCGTTAAATTTTGACATTATTTCCTTTGAAAGAAATTTGTCGATAGTTTTCGAGCCTACTAGCAATTTATGGAGCAAAATGAAATCCATAACAAGATTTGACATTAGAATTTTGTTTCTGTTGAAGGCTAGTCGGTTGATTGATTTATTGCTGTTTTGGGCAAGAATTAGTTCCGTTATGGGGATTCGTTCCTTTGGTGCCGGTGTCTCAACCGCTGCTGAATGGAGAGATGTAGATCTGCTGTCGGCTTGCGGGGCACTTCCTCTCCAGGTAGCGCCCCAACGGGGCACCCACCACTCCCGGGAAAAGCTCTGGTCTCCGACATGTGTGATAGGGTGTGTGTGTGTATGTGTGAAAGTGTGTACACGCGCGCATAGTGGTCGGCTGTTTTTTTTTCTTTCCCAGAATACATGTTTGCTTAAAAGGTACGCGAGAGTGAATCCAATGCGTCACCCGCCTCGCCCGCGAGAAAAAACGTCGTTTGACTTCAGACTCTCACTCAATGGAAATAAAATACTTTTGGATGCAACATGGGAGTATATATGGAGTATAACGTAGGAAACTTATAAGCGGTTTTTTTACACACGGAAAGAAAATACCAATAACTTATTCACGAGACTCCGGACATACCAGATTGTGTCGTATCAACGGGATTCTCTGATATGATTCTCTCGCGTTATCTACAATCTATGTAGTGTTCTGATAACACAGAGCAACAAATTTGAACTTTGTATCTTGCAGCGAGATGAAATATGTGTTCTTTCCTAAATCACATACGCTGATTGAGAAAATGAAATTATAAATGTTCCATCGCCTACCATTTTTTCTGGAAAAGCTACTTCACATTTACTACTTACGAGAAACTTGGAAACATCAGGATCAGTACAAGAGGAATCTGTAATTTAGTACATACAGATCATGTTACAAAAATTGTTTGTATTAATTTTTTGCGTAATTAATTGTTTATCTTATAAAACATTAAATTAAAACCGTACGAGTACGTTATTAAATCTAACAAGTTGGAACTTTTTCCTGGAAACTTTCATTCGTGGATGGATGATGCAACTTCTTGAAGAAATATCCAGCTGTAAAAGATTTTGTGACTAAATTCTCTTTTATCGACTTTCCATGGCATCGATATCTTGATGAATTCGCACACCATGTTCGTCACTCACATCTCCAATATTAGATGGGAAGAAATCCAAAAGGTAAAGATTCCCTTTCAATTTCCTATTGGCCTTAGCACTATCCACTTGTACAAAGCCCGACGAGCGGTCCCTAGGGAAAGTCGGAGGAGAAACGAACAATTTAACCCTCGTGACTGAAACAAACACTAAACAGCTCTGACACAATCGTTTGACGCAACAAAGACTCGCCCAATGACGTTTTCAAGAAAACACGTAACTGGCGCAGACGAACAGCAGGAAAAAACAGACTTAACCGTGACATCGACCCAGAAACTGAGTGGGAAACGCAGGACAAAACCAGGTGAGTAGACCAGAAAATTACACGAGGACCATATCATTCACGTAGAGATGTGCCTAAAAGTCGCAAAATCTGAAGTTAAATGATGCGCTGCACCAAGCCAAATTAAAATGAACATGACTGCTACATTGATAAAACTGATTTGATAATACATTAAAAATTAAAGAAAATAAAATAAAAAAACTCGTGCGAGTGAAAGCTCGCAACGCAACACGACGCTACATCGTACAATGTGAGGTGAAAAATGAACTGGTAAAAGACAGTAAACATGCAATAAACCCATTACTTAAAGTGAAATAGACTCGAGTGCGTTCGGGTCATTTTCGAGTGTGGTGTGGGAAGGATATCCCAAAATGTCTTAAGAACTTGAACCAAGTATCACGAGTGCAATGAATTTCGGGACGCAGCTGCCAGACCACACTTGAGCCACACTTTCACCAGTCGGCGGGGCATCCTCCTCGCCGTTACGGCCGTGCCAGACGACTTCCCTGGGAGGCAGTCCAGAAAAGATCCATTAAGAAACGAAGTACCGTAATGGGTATATGCCACCCATCAGGAGCGTTAATGAATGATTGATCGATTTTTAGTACTTTCGAGCGCATCCACTGGCATGGTCACTAGTGTCATAAGTGAAAAGCATCTTCTTACATACGGAGGGGGTGGTGTTTCTCCCCTGCTAAAACGTAAGATTCGTCAACGACCTACACGCCCGGCCCCTTTGCGATGTTTCATCCGCCAAGTAATTCCTTCAGCAGGGCACCACTCCAGTCAAGACAAGCTCTAACAAGCTCTAAGTTTCCTAACACACGTGGCAGTGTAGTAAATGAAAGTGTGTGTGTGTATGGGAAGAGGAGGGCACAGGGATGAAGGAAGAACGCGAGCGGCCCGTGACCTTTTTATTCAGGTACTGTTCTGGCAACCTCCAGGTAGTGATCCGAGAAACTACGGAAAACTACCGATCATAGCAGCCGGTCACTAGAATTCTCCTCCAGATAAAGGCTGGATTCGACCCAGCTATCAAACTGATGTCAAAAATCCACCATTATCAGGAAAATCATCATAATCGTCAAAAACAGTTTTTTTTTCGAAATTAAAATGTTATACATCTAGACCAATATACACTGAAGAACAGTTACAATGTACAGTACAATCTTTCTTCATAGTACTGTGGCCATAAAGAATTATGTTAATTATATAGGAGAATTTCTACGATAACCAACACATCAGCTACCGGGGTTTCCCGCGCCAGGTATCGATCTCACCTAATATGATATCATCAATGAATCTAAATTTCTTGACAATTAAGATACCGTTTACTTTTCACGAGAAAAGCTGAATATCATGGTGCAAATGTCACCAATAATTCATATTCATTACATGATATGAATAAGTTTTTGAGGCCTGCAAAATACGTGGTCAAATCAATTCTTATTTATGGAGCAAGTTATGTGTTTTATGGATTGGTTTGTGAACAATCACAAGCAGTTACATTCTCCTCCAAATCCGGTATAGTCACCAGAAGAAGCTGAATGTCTTCAATGGATTGCGTGCACAACTTAGAATCGCATTGCAGCACAAGCAAAGCCGTTGTTAATTTATTCACTGACAACAGAAACTCAATCTTTATAAAAACGTTTTTAAAAATATGAGGGGCATTGGAAATGTTTATTTTTCTAGTACGTTTTAATGAGCAAACTTGAGTCACGACTATTGGCAAGATGTCTTTGCTTTTCCTCGTGTCGAAACTATCAGAAACGTGTTTGTTAATTTCCTGGCAGAGTTAAAGCACATTGGCTCAGTTGACTCAGCACTTCCTTTTAAATAGATATCACCGAGATGGCTGGACTCCATTCTGCAGACACCCCTTCGGCTGACACTCTCACGGTTGAAGTGACATGTGTGTAAGATCTAATCGTGTTTTTTTCAATATTACCCAATGATTAAACTTTTGGAAGCAAAAGAAATTAAGGCAACGTATCGTGAAACAAACATTACTGTCAACTGCTTCACATTTACAAGAAATAATAAATTCCACTATTTTTTCATGATAACCAAACTTCTGCCAAAAATTCGCCGATTTTCGCACACAACTTTCTCTTCTTACGAAGTACATTCGTTAAAGTAAAAGGTGGATGAAGATGAAAGAAAGAAGGAAAAGGGAAGATGAGGAGGGCGAAACACTAAGAGGGCGAAACGCTAAGAGGGCGAAACGCTAAGAGGGCGAAACGCTAAGAGG
>BOPP01000070.1:5410644-5442054 GCA_017312745.1 Gryllus bimaculatus | reverse complement strand
GGGGGGGGGGGGGGGATAAGCCATTAATACTAAAGAAAAGCGAATGAAATAGAAATAGGACACGTGAAAAATTAGGATATAGAAATAGGAAGGGATATAGAGGATATAGAGAGGATATAGAATTAGGATATAGAGATAGGAAAAATTTTACGTGCAAAAATTCCTAGAATCGAAAAAGAAGTGATGCCGTTTCGATTTCCTTACGACGCAGAGGGCCATCAGCGAGGGCCATCAGCGGAGGGCCATCAGCGGAGGAAAAAGGGGAGAAGGACATGAAGAGGAAGAGGCCCTGGGGATGCCTAGGACATTTTCCGGGCCACGAGGCCCTAAACCTTGCACAGGTCTTATTTAGCTTCTCCCCTGCAGCCAAGAATGCTTAAAAAGCATTTATTGGAACAACTTGCTGTATAAAATTTCTCAGAATGATACTACACCCAAAAGCACTGTTTCTGACACAATAGCATCTGTTTCACATGCAACGTATGCACATGGTGATTCTCTTGTCTACTACACTTGAGATAAGCTCTCCTCTTTGGATGCAATGTGCTTGGTTGAGCGAGAACATATGACAATAGCAGGAACGAATATACTAGTATCGATAGTAAAATTGCGTTCACGAGGCGTTACTAATAGTATTTCGTACAGGTTTAAATACGATTGTGTTTTCGAGTAGAGTAGTCCAGAACTAGTTTGTAGTACCTAGTAATTATAATGTCAATCACCCCACAATTCACCTGAATTTATATTTCACTCAATATTAATTCGCCATGAAGCATATTTGAATCGATCGTGAAGAGGTTAATGAATAATCTATTGGAAAATAATTTATTTCATAGAAGATTTCATAGACTTCCATACTACATGAAAATGATATATCAAAAATAGCTTCAAGCAATCCTTCCAAACAGTCGACAGATAGGAGATAGTAGACCACAATAGTTTATTTCTAATAAATCAATACTCAAAGCACGCCAGGAACATAACTGGTGCAACCGTCGCATGACTCTTGTCTGCCCACAACGGACAATTGGTACGAAGAAACAAAGAGCACAGATTTCACCTATGTCGATAAGCACGGTATGCCCCACATCAGCCAGAATTAGTGCCTTATGGAGTTTTTACAGCCTTATTGTGGCTTCAAAAGAGAGGGAAAATATTTTTCAAACTAGTACGCATTACGTAAATATGCGAGGTATTTGTGAAGGGCAAAATGAACGCACGTAATATTCATCTCTTCGGCGATTCATGACAAATTAATGTGATTTTATTTTATTTCACTGCATCTAACATTCATTCTCTTCATTCAGATCTATAATCTCGACAAATGCAACTGGGCGTATCATGCTGCAAAACTGATATATTCAAATACAGCCTACTCTGGATACGTTAAAATCAGATATATTAATTTTCTATTTTATTTGCAAAATTAGATGCAAAGACCTGGGTGAGCTGCTCCGGCGCACAGTACGATGTACGGACCACGTGACCAAAACATGGACACTTCGGTTGAAAAGCCAGGCCAGGCGCTGGCCGCCCTGTTGCATTGCAAGCGAGAAGTATAAAGAAACATTTTGAAAGTGACAATTTTAAAGGGGTGACCAAAGACAAATATGTATTTGCAATTAAAGGTGCTATATAAAAAAATTAAAAAGCACTTCATATATCTATTTCAATGACTTGTAACTAGGAGTTAAGTTTTGTATGCGGCTGACACAAGCTGGTGCATGAAGCTCATTGGCCGAATAGGCAGCTCAATAGTTAACTATAACTTTGAATCATGAGTGAACCAAAGTCACTGGTCCCCACATCCACCTATATTAGCAACAAACACTAGATTATTCAGTTGTAGTGAGCTCTCTACAACATCTATATATAAATACCGTGGTGCTAGCAGATATCGTGTGGTAATCCATAATGTGATATTGGAAATAATCGTCTACAATTGATATTAATGAAATTGAAATTAATACCATGTTATTTCTCAATTTTCCTTCTCCTGGCCTACCCCATCTGGCTAGGATATTGTAAATGCTGTGAAAGGTCCATCCAGAACAGAACAAATCGAGTGTAATGACAAATAGGATTCAAATGAAGAATGTGTTCCAACAGCGAAAGAGTTATTCAAGTATATCAAGACTGTACCAAATAAAATGTTTGGTGTGTGAAATTATTATTATTATTATTATTAATATTATTATTATTATTATTATTATTATTATTATTATTATTGGAATTTTGTCGCGAAAGCGCAGACATTTCAGAAATATCTGCAAAAAGCATTTATTAAAACTTGTTTACAGCACGCTAATACAAAATACTTTAAAGAATGAATGAATGCATGAAAATTACGATTTCGCAGTGTTAGTTACTAAACCTCCGTAAAAATAAAATCCATAGTCAAGAAAAAACTAAATTATTTGTGCATTGTCCGTTAGCAGTGAACCTCTGATCTACTAGACCAAAAATGTTAATCCTGAGAGATTTACTATAACTGAGGTAGACTGTTTGCTACAGGCACCATACAAATATAAACCGGAACTCAATCACAACTACTGAATGAATGTCATATTTTAGGCGAATTCGTCGAAGATCATAATGTCAGAAAAAAGTTTATATCCACGTTACAGCTCTGCGGCTTCGTCTGTTCAAATTAGCAATGCTGAGTTCGCGTGCGTATTTTTTGCACACGATCTTACGGAGCTGCGTCTGGAACTCGCCAAGGAGAGGAATATGAGAATGGGTATTTTTAGCGCAGGTGGATTGCTTGACATTCCTGACTCCAGGGAATGACAGTGGATTACGGGGACTGCAGTAGAGAAGCGGAAGACGTCTCACATTTTTTAAAGAAAACGTATTTGAATTTAGCGTTGCCAGTGCGTGTCATAAGAATGTTACACATTTTCTCTATGTGGTCTATGTAGACAATGTAATTTCTAAATAGACGATTTAATATTTCACATAAAAAATCTAAAAAAAAGTTTCATTCACTGACAACAATAGTAGTACTTCTATATATTTGCATTTTTCGGATTCAGCAAGTTAATTAAAATACATTACAGACGTTTCGTCAGATTTAGACATCTTAAAAATGATGGCAACTCGTTGCAATAATTACAGTAATAAGGAACTAAAAAAAGGGAATGAAAAGACAAATGATGTGAAAATTTTGCATTATGAATGAAAACTCAAATAATAGTAAACAATAATGAAACAGCCCCTTTATATAACATAGAACTTGAAAATACTTTAAAGTTATTTATGAAATACTCAACGATTAAACAGAATTTCAGAGAAAAACAAGATATAAGTATGACAAAAATCAACGCAAATTTTTAAGCACGATACATCACTGTCTACGTAATGATTTACTTATGAATCTGTGGTTGATTTCACGTCAGACATTAGGAATTGTTGGTTTTTCTAATATTATACCATTTCTGTTCTACCTTTCTATATTTTGCAAATATGCCGCTGCGTAAAAGTATTGCGTAGACACCAGGTTACAAGTCGCCAATTTTCCCTTCCAACTCAAAACATATAGAATACCTTCGTTTTCACAGATTACGCGACGTACGTTTTCTGCTCTTGTAGTGCAGACGTAGACCGTGGAACTTCATGCGAAAACGCACATCACTAGTAATGGCTAAGTGACATTACGGTAATAATAGTACTTCGATTTTCTCCCATCGAGAAAATTTACGACTATTCCGCATCTGAAATGAACATCAATAGCGTTTAACACATCTGATACACCTGAACCAGAGCGGTGTATGTCAAAAATTTATGAATTTTTCTTACCACTTCTCTTTATTTGTCAATTACAAGTTGAGACTTATCAATCACAAGAAGCGGAGTGCATCACGAGAGCCCGTGTAATCCTTCTTTTAGTTTCATTACAAAATTAAGTTTAATTGCCGCACATGTGATTAATCAAGTCGTAACCATTCTCGTTAACATGGGAAAGGCAGTATGACACTTCACAGCGTTTCGTAGTTTTTGTAAATTTCCCATAAACCTATTTTCTACCAATTGTTTGAACAGAAAGAGCGATTGATCGTCTCTTTAGGAGCTTTTCTACCCTCCACGGTGCATTTTAGATCCTAAAAAACACGTTTTTTGAAATATTTAAAATGCTTTGGAAGGATCCCCCAAAAAATGGTTAGTACAGCCCCCAAGATACCGAGACCTCACCTCGACTATCACCTCACATGCCCGGAATGGTGGACAGAAAGATTAACCGTGAGTTACGGACAGATTCACGCAGTTTACCCCATTACTAGACGCCAAATATCCCGAGACCTGCACAAGCCATTATTATTGACCATTCTCTGATCAGAATAACAATATATTACGAGTAGTTCAATCACCATCTGAATGGATTCGACTTGTCTAGGGGAAATAGCGCAGAAGAAAACGACTGCATATTGCAATTATATAAAAAGGAATCTAGATAACGTAACTTTTCAAATTAATATTTGATGCATACGTATGCATAGAGTAGCTATTTAAATTGTCCCCCTCCTAAAATTATAGGGCTACGTTTCTACCGAGAAGAGGTCAAACAAAGAAAAAAACGATCGTAAAATGTAATCAGCAAATGTATGGGGACACTTGCGTTACGTAGCCTCATTTCTAGGCCGCCTGAATTATCTCCAGCTACGATGGGTCCGATTAACATCGTATAACGCAAACGCTCGATACTTTTGGAGACAGCTGTGTGCGGGCTGCCGTCCGGCGACAGCGATCGAAGCCATTGGTGCGTCCGGTGCAAAGCAAATTCAATTAGTGGTTCAACGTGTGGCGGATATTAAAGGGTCAACTTGATTACACCGACGGCAAAACAAGCTTGAAATAATTAACGCAAAGTACACACTTGAGGCTCACAACAGAAATGGTACGTACGACTTATCTCGAGAGGCGAGGATGCAACTCAACGGCCCATTTGTACACTTTACGAAACCCATGCTGCATCAATATGATGCCATGATACGCATGATATACGAAAGAATGTTCAATAACTAAAATGTTACATTAGAGATCCAATATTCAGGGTTTCTAACTTACGGCTCCACATTTTGTAAAAATGTACACAAACATCAGATCATTCTATTTCAACTCTTTCTTCCTAAGGATAATTTTTCCAGCACTATATGAAACCATACCAATTCCTTACCCAATTTTAATATCAGTAATTTCACTTATGTATATTAAAATTGCAAATATTCAAGATCGTTTTGTAAAGGTAAAATCTAAAGCTCAAGAAAACGTGCTCTTATTACACTTCTCTCCCATAGTTCGTCGCACATTTCTAACCGATTTCAACGTCCAATCAATAAATAAATAAAATGAAGGTTGACCTCGGCTACAAAACAGGCGACAATTACGTACGTTTTGTCTATACGTTTCTAGCTTAGTAACTAAATGGATAGTACTTGTAAATAAAATATCGATCTCTATTTCTACTCGAATCGGGGAAACCTGAGTACTTATGAGTTAGAAACTGTCGCCCAGCATTAGTCATACATTCTCAATACTCTTCACGAACCTTATGATAGTGAGGAGATAAACCTACAATTAGAACAGTTTCTGAATGACGCAGGAACATATTTTCATCGGTTTGGTTTCACAAACCCTGGCGCGATTTCAACGACTGCGTGACAGGACAGCAAAGGTAAGTGAGGGTTTATAGTGTGAAGGTCAGCGTTTGATGGAAGTGACGTCAATGAGAGGGGTAAATGAAAGATAGAAATGATCAATAAATAAGTCATTCAAAGTGGTCACGACTACGAACAAAATTCGAATTTGAGAAAAGACAGGAATGGCGGTATCGCTATAATATAAGAATAACATAAAATCAATACCCATTTCCCCACAATCAATTTGAAATTATACATCAAAGGCAATGTCTGAACTGCTTTCGAAAGAACAAAAAATACAAGCCACGGAACGGCCAACATGGTATAAAATGCACAAATGTATGTATCAATCTCCTTTACATCTACAATTAAACTTTACGTAATAGCACTATTAGCAGTCAAAAAACGACAATGCCGGCTTTACTACGAATTATCAATGTCTATATTCGATAAAAAAGTCTCTGGATAATACTTGTAAAACAGTTTTGGAAGGATGCTTCTCAAAAGAAGACTAGACCAATTAAGGGAATAAATTCTCTAAATGAATATAAGTACCCTGCTTCAAAGTTAAAAAGTATCATTTTCTTTTATTTCATTTTTAATCAAATAACTGAGCTATTTCATGCTTCCATCGAGTATAATTTTCATTTTTACCAATAAAGTAAATACTTGCCTGTGTAAATTTAAAGACGATATTACGTCAATCTTTTGAGCAGTGGTTTAAAGGTAAAATATATAATTTGATTAGAAAGAAAACAACTTCTGACGACTGAACAAATGTCAAACAACTGGCAACAACTTTCGAAATTGAGATTTTTTTGTAGTTTCGAATAGTTAGGTTTTTAAATTTCTTAATATATCTTGAAAACAGAAAACGCTGATCCAATTTTCCCAGATCTTTCGGGCCTATCTCTAGAGACCTAACGGAACATCTGACCACCCTAGGTTTTAACGATACAACTGCAACAGAGTGCACTGCCTGGGCAGCGCTCACAACTTCGAGTATTTCTTAGAAGCGTCGCGGGTTCCAATCGCACC
This sequence comes from Gryllus bimaculatus, assembly GCA_017312745.1. NCBI lineage: Eukaryota > Metazoa > Arthropoda > Insecta > Orthoptera > Gryllidae > Gryllus > Gryllus bimaculatus. The sequence continues at coordinate 5,435,380 of BOPP01000070.1, read as the reverse complement.
TTGTAAGGATACTTGTGCGCTTGTATGTGTCTGTACTCTACGGCTAATTATCCAAGTATTAAAAAAAGGGAATAGAATAAATCATTCCACCGCCAGTTCCAGTTCGAGTGACAGTCGTATACAAGACTTCCATTAACTTAAACGACATAAACATAACTTTTTCTAACTGTTCTGAAAATATTACGCAAGGCGGAATATAGATTACCGCACACGTAGCGGAGTGAGTAGAACAACGACTGGAGAGAGCCGAGAACGTTTAGAAGAAGGGAAAAACGTAAGAGATTCTTTAAGGCGAATGCGCACAATGTGAGTTTGTAAGGACAATTAGTGAGTATTGATGCAGGGTGCGTCAAATATCAAGTCCATAAGTCCCTTAAGTGAAGTGCTTGTTATGTCTGTGTCCCACTTTCACGGGGCCGTGAATCCCCCCCCACACACACACACACCAGGGCGTCCCTCAGCTGGGCACCTTTCCAGCCGGAGCAAACGCTTTGCTGCCGACTAGTCTCCCGATATGTGTAGTAGTATAGTATAGAGGGCGTGTTTACATAAAAATACAGAAGGGGACCAGGAGGAGTAAGGAAAATATTGCGGCCTGCCGCACGTTTGTTAGGGTACTAATACATTCGCCTACTATGAATCGCAGAAATCACGGAAAATTATAACTGGAAGCTAGAATTCTCCTGAAGACCGTGGAAGAATTCAACCCCTCTACCTAGCCCCTATCGAAAGTCCGCCTGCGTTACGGCGCCTTCCCACGCCGCCACGGCAGCGCGCGTACGTCAATCAGCTGGGCTCTTCGCCGACCCTCCGGCGACGACGGACAAAGGGACCGAAGGAGGTGTACACAGCAGCTCTGCGCAGCGGCCGTCGCGCAGTGGGAAGGCTCCCATTTAAAGCTATATTCTGCTAGCGATGGCGGGTAACCCCTCCTCCGCTTCGCATAGCGGAGCCCGCCACTGCTTGCCACAGCAGCGGACGCCCGCTGCACGTGGGAAGGGGCCCTTAGACTCGGTCCCTAGGATCTCCCGGTCGACGAAGCAGCATAGGCAGCGTCGTTGCCGTTAAACGACCACCCGGGAAGCTCCCCCTTCCGAGACGTCACACCAGGCGCGCATTTCAGTTACAGACTAATGCAGCGAGTAGTCGCCGCGCCCAGAAGGAGTAAGTTCGTCGTGGCGCTGGGGAGCTCTCACCTGCCAGATGCGCGCCGTCTTGTCCAGCGAGGCCGAGAGCAGCAGGGAGCCCGCGCGGGCGAAGCGCACCGAGGTGACGGCCGAGCCGTGGCCCAGGAGCGCGTGGTGGGGCTCGGCGGGGGCCACCTCGGCGCGCACCTCGCTCCCGCAGCCGCCGCACGCGGGGCTGCGCACGTCCCACAGGCGCACCGCGTTGTCGTTGCCGCCCGTCGCCGCCAGGTAGCGGTGGTACAGGCGCTTGCCGCCGCCGGGGCCGCTCACCTCCGCCTCGTCCTCCGGCTCGGATTCAGACTCTGCAAGGAACGCATTTACGAGGTGGTTGCCTTTTCTCGTTATCTTTTCTCGGGCTCGGTGCCGTTGGTATCCCAGGTTTCCAGACGGCCACCCGTCCAGAGATTCTCCGTCTTTCGAGCTGCTTAATGTGCGTGATTAAGCAATTCGGCTACCGAGGCCGACCAATTTCCATGGAAATTCTTTTAACTCGAAAAATAAACTTTCCACCAACTGAAATGTAGCTAGATGACAGACAAAAATGTTCCTTGATTTTTTTGTAGTTTTATAGATACTTCTAAAAATATTTTAATGTTTTCTTTTTTTTTTTATTTATTGCGGAACATTCTGTACGACTAAGCTATGCTAGGTTAGACTTCCCGCCGAACAGCGCTGCATATCGCTAAAAGCAAGGGTGCAGGGCGGTGAGAGTATAGGAATGCGGACTTACTCTTTCTACCTCAAATTATAAAAATGAATACTTTGCGCTTCGTCATAATATAGTGCATATTGAAAAAATAAGATTTTCTACCCGCGAACACTGCGTAACGCATCACCGCAGGATACACCGACGCTGCTGTCTTTCTTAAATTAACTGATATCGCTAAAAAACTGTAGTTCATCACTGGAACGTTCGTCGGCAAAATGGCTACATTTTTTGCTTAATACAATATAAAAGACGTTAGTGGAAAGTTTATGAGGATGAAATTAATCATATTGTATTTGCTAACTTATTTTGTCCAAAAAAGTCGCCATTAAACGCCAGTGCGGATAACTTCAGATTTTCACTGTCAGTTCATGCGTAATGGCAAACTGACAATGTATATCAGCATGTCCCAGAACAAGAATCGAAATGCCAATTATGAATGTAGGCAACATAAAAGAGGAGTAACTGAAGTCTAGCCATGGGGCTGATGGTTTCTTTCTAGGCGACTATAACTACGAACTCAAAAGCCAATAGCAGCAATTACAATAGCCATACAGAAGATGTATATGTGGCAATCCTTACTCTAGTATTGCAGCGATATAGTTTATGATCGCACGTATGGGACAACAATCTTATCAATTTTGCCCGTTGTAAAATGAAAATATTTTTGGAGAAATCTGTACAACTGATTTTCGCATCATTTCAAATAGTGGTATTTTGGGGGTATGTATTGGGCTTTACGAAAAGTTTCTGTCTGAAGTCGATAAAAATAACATTCATCACACGAAAATTTATCATACAAAAACTGTTCAGTGTTAGCTCCCGTATTTCCAAAAGAAAAAAAAACTCCTTTCATCAAGGAGTCATTAACCTACAACATACGCCAGAGCAAGGGGAAAATAAGCATCTACAGTAGACTACTCTAAGCGAAAAACAAATACATTCTCCGCCGATTGCGGAAGTCAAAAATAACCTTCCCGATTCCTAAAACACACACACAAAAACTCTATATAACTCGGACAAAGCATGGTTGGTTTTTGTACTACAAGTAATAAAATAGTAAGCAGTCTCTGCGAGACGTACTATGTTCTAATGACCAAGAACAATGACAGCTCGACACAATAGTTCAGAGAATATCGACTATCCCCATCTCTGCTATCATCGCCATTACCGTCAAATTAAAGCTATCTTGATTGGACGTTGGGGAACATGAAAAAAATAATAATTACCAAATCACTACAGCAGAGACATGATAATCCCTTAGTAGGCGGAAGTGTATAACTACAAGGATCTAAGAAGGGTTCAAATCAAACCGTATTTCTAATAACGGACACGCAACACAAAGAAAGATACTTACGGCGGAAATATAAATGTTATATACTGGGAGTCAATATTTTTGCAGTCTGAGCGAATCATTCTGAAAAACATACTGACAGCGTTGAAATAAAGTAAATCTTGATATATAAGTTGCAAGAGATTAGAAATTTTTGTTTGAATTTTCCGTCTTATACAATAATTTATAAATATTTCAATGAGCATGTTTCTCACTTTTCAGCTGAGGAGTGTTCCTTTCGTCGTACACTAGTCCTGGCACGTCTAATTGGCAGCCAGCAATTATTAGCATGACCACGGAAGACGAATAAATCTGTCGCTATAATTCTACAACTAATACGAATAATAAACGAAGAAACAAACAACAAATATTTATTGATAGATTAGATCCAATTGAAATTGCAATAAGGAACTCAAAATTACATTTAAAATATTAACAATAAAAATAATAAGAATAGTAAGGCAATGAATTGCTGAAATGTCCTACATAAATAATACAAATTTGAAACTCTTCAAATTTAATTGCGCAATTTATTTCTATTGAATTGATCTAACGACCAACAATGCATCAACAGATTATAGACACATAAATAATGCTGGTTGTTATATATTGTATGGGTTCATTCTTTAGGTTATGCATTAGGGTATTGATTTTATTAGTATAGATTTTCCTTAACGCACTGATTTTTTAAAACTCACACGAACTCTCAGATACGCCTAGATTATAACTGGATTCCCTAATCCTTTGAGATGTAGCACTGAGGAGGATTCGGGTCAAATCTCCTCTGTTACCCGATAAATTTAAAAGAATTCAATACATTTGTCGAAAGTTAAATTCTTCCAAACTGTTAATCTTTTAAAAAGAACATAGTTTTAAAAGTTACTTCATAAAAAACCGATAAGTATATTAAAAATTAATGGACGCAACTAAATCAATAGCTGAAAGGAAGATCATTAAAACGTTCTCAATGATCCGCGAGTAGAAGATAAAAAGCTGATTGGTGTAAAACCCATCAGAAAGCCGATAAAACTAGGCCTTTTTTCCCACGAAGGTGCTAACAAAAGCGTTAATAAACGATAAAGTATAAGAGGAAAGGGTAGAAGAAAGAAAAAGCTATGAATGTTTCATAATGTGAAAAATGGAAGTAATAAACAAACGAAAAAAGAACCGAATCGCAGACGATGAGAGCTTTCAGTCGAAACGGGTCGTAAGACCGATACACCAATAAGAGGAAGAAGGCGAATAAGATATGGAAGAAGGTAAGTAAAAAGTAAAAGAGGAAGAACAAAAAGAAAAAAATGAAAAAAGAAGATAAAGAAGAGGGGAAATAAGCAGAGAAAACGGAATGTATATCTCCCCCTGTAGAAGTCCGCAGAGAAATTAGTTAACTGCTCAATTAATTAAAAAATGACGGCACAGTGGACGCAACACGATCCCAACGGACGAGAGGGCTCCTCGCCCCCATGAACAATCACGCTCGCACAGTCCACATGCCATTCGCAAGCGACAAAAGCAAGCCGGTTGGCGTACGCACCGACGAGCAGCTGCTGGGGCGAGACGTCGCCGGCGAGCACGCCCAGGTCGTGGGCGGCCTCGACGCGCGCCAGGGGCGTCTCGAGGGGGCCCGTGTTGCCCGACAGCGTGGAGGCGTGGCGCGGCGACGACGTCAGCGAGCGCTGCTGGCGGGACGGCGACGGCGGCGATGGCTCGTCCGCCAGGGCCCACACGCGCAGCGCGCCGTTGGAGCAGCCGGACAGCAGCAGGCGGCCGTCGGGCGTGGGCGCCAGCGCGTGCACCGCCCCCTCGTGCGCCCACACGCACCTGCGCACAACATGCGACGCTGGCGCTTCACATCCATTCATTGGTTCAAGCTTGCGGGCACGACAACTGCTGCGGTCATTGCTCCTGTTAGTATAACGCTGAACGAAAAGTTTCGGCTTCAACCTGAAAGTCAGCTTCCGGGGGATTCCTTCTCCAAGTATCTCCCTCAGCGGGGCACCACCCTTGGTATCTCCGCTCCGTGGGGCAAGCTACAAGCTTCCGACTGGTCTTTTGACATGTGTGGTAGTGTAGTAGTGCATGTAAGTAGGTGCGTATGTGTGTGTGTGTGTATGTGTGTGTATGTGTGTGTATGTGTGTGTATGTGTGTGTGTGTGTGTGTGTGTGTGTGTGTGTGCAGGCCGAGGATAAGACAAGGTTGAAAAAGGAAAGATCTCGTGCGGTCCATTTGTTAGGTTACTGCTCCGGCATTCGCCTGGTATTGATCGAAGAAATCACAGAAAACTAGCCATCAGAGTAGTCGGCCGCATTAATTCTAATCCAAACAGTAGCTGAATTCGATCTACATATGTAGCTAGTATATAAAATCCTCCACCGCACAGTCTCGTGACTCAAATCCCACGACCTCCCAGCCGAAGTCACTACATAGAGGAGCAGCGGCAGTGTTCGCTCTGGCAACGCAACGGCTTCGGCAACGCAGTTAAATATATGTTATCAATTTTCTGCTCAATCGTAGTGACCTCGTAAGACAGGTTTCATTGTACTCATTTTTGAAAAAGTCGCTGGAACCCTCCCCCTCCTCCACAATCCGACGAGGCCTATTAGCCCGTCTCTACGTCTTTGGTACGTTGTACTGGCGAGGAACCCTGTAGACCCCGTCTGTCTGTACACACACCTCACCATCTCTATCACTCCCCCGTCTCTATTTTATAATGACACAGAAATAGAGTTATAATTCTTAGTGATCTTTCACTTGGTACGCTCCTCATCTACCCAATGGTAAGATCTCGTTAACTCTAAAGTGATGCGCCTCCCTGGAAAATATACCGGAGCGACCAGCTTCCAAGGGGGCTCTTCACACCATGCAAGTGGAGAAGAAGCGCCAAGGCCGAGGAAGGAAATGGTGTATGAAGTCCTTGGCCCTCTTGTCACGTTACTGCTCCGACATTCGCCTGGTACTGATCGAAGAAATCACGGAGAGCGACAGATAAGAACTTTCCTCCAGTTAGTGCTTAGTGTCATGGAGCTATGGAGCAACTTTTATAACTCTGCCCCTTAAGGCCATACTTCACGGTAGCATTATGTCGCTGTATTTCGGGTCTTCCTCAATCGTACCGCTAAACGTCGCATGATCACGACCGTATCCAGCACTGCTATACAATCGCGATCATGCGACATCTAGCGGTACGACCGAGAGAGACGCGGAAAACAGTGACATAACGCCACTGTGAAGTAGGGTCTTTAGGGACAGAGGTATAAAAACCGCAGTACAGAGTGCCATAGCGGACTTGGAACCCCAGGAACTGTGGGCCAAGGAAACTACGGAGGCAACGGTGAGGGCGGCCACTGAGCTGACTCACCTGGTGAGCGTGCGGCGCAGCAGGTTCCACACGCGAATGGCGCCGTCGTCGCCGGCGGTGAGCACGGCGCTGCTGTCGGGCGCGAAGCGGCACACGCGCACGGCGCCGGCCGTCGCCGGCACGAATGTGTGGATGCGCCCGCCCGTCTGCGAAAACCCACGCACTCACAACACAGGCGCGGGCCTTCGTGTTTGCTTTGCGCACAGGGGACGGGGGAAGTATCTATTTATCGAACGTCAAAAACATTTAACAACTGTGTCGTCCCTGTATACTACAGGGAGAAGTGCTATCTGAACGGTTTCGTGAGCTCTGGGGTTTCTGTCCTATCTCATTTACATGTCAAGTTCAGTAAGATAGGGAGCTAACCCACAAAATTCAAAATATTGATTTTCGAACATTTTCGAACATGTTCGATTATGAACACATTGAATTTGTCAAATTGATATTTTACAATTTGCGGGTTAGCTCCTCCTCTCACTGGATCGCTATGAAAATATTCGCTCCCATGTGATAAAAAACTATTTGCAAAGGCATGTGAGGTATTGGTTTTCGCTCTTATCCCTACTGCTCCACGTGAAGAAATCTACTTTCTGTCGCAAGAAAATGGAGAGTGATTATTTGAATATTTACATTCCCAACAGAGCTTAAGAAAACGCTTACCGATGTGAAGCTACATTATAGGGCCCTCTACAGGCCAGTGCTAAGAAATATAGAGCTCCAACTGAGGATAGGGTCGCCTTATATTTTTTTTTCAAAAAAAAAAAAAAAAAAAAAAAAAAAAAAAAAAAAAAAAAAAAAAAAAGTTACTAAAAGCTTATAAATTAATTTAAACTATTTACAAACGTTACACATTTTTGAAAATATATTCACATTTTAAATTATACATTATATATTTAAAATGTAGACAAAATGTTTTTAAAATTTTATTTATATGTTGGTATACGTTTTATTTATTATTCTAATAATATTTCTTAAAATTTACCAGGTTATAGCTTTATTTCCTTATCAATTTTCATTAATTATGTTCAACAGTTTAACATTAAGTGGGGATCACATCGTTTGGTTATGCGTAGGGCCCCTAAAAATTTTAATCCAACCCAGCTTGCGCGTACCTGTCTATAGACAAGCGTGTGATTTGGCAATTTTCTACAAGGGCGGCCGGACTGACGACTTGAGTGAAGCGAAGAGTGTTCGCTAACTCAAGTACAGTCGGCATGCTCTTTGGAAAGTTTGCTTTCCCAATTTATTAGTTTGGACACCTTGCATTGTACATTTCAAAGGCAGAAAGTCATATATGAGCTACCAGTGCATGTATTGTGACTCTGACACACACATGGTACTTTACCAGCAGGGGACATCACACTTCACATCATAAAAGTTTTCATTTACCTATGAAGAAGTATGTTTAGTTATTAATACTAGAAAAATCGTGAAGAGAGCTCACAAGACAACCGGTATAGAAAGTAAAGCACTGTTTTCCCCACGAAATAAGCGGCTTCACGCAGATTAAGACAATTCTCAAGAAAAAGAAAAAAATTGCCGATGACACGGGGCCCTATACTATGCAGTAAGTAACTTTGAAAAGTAAAAAATCTAAAACAGTAAACCCTGTGTAACAAGGTGGAAATTGACAGATACTTTAAAAACAAATTCTAATAGACTCACCAATAGTTCAATTGCAAATATTTTCAATGACATTTTGCCAATGTCAATTTATAAAATAACGCATCATTTCTATAGCATACCATTGCAACATAGCATAGCGAGAGAAGAGTCTACTGAAAAATACATGCAATTAAAATCGCATTTATTCATACGATATGCAATGCAGTTCAGGCATGCATTATAGCCTACAAGAGCGCGCCACACACGAAGCACTGTCAGACAAAAATCCTCAAACACAGGTGGATAATGGAATTACATTCGCCACTCAACCAAAAACCACTCGTGTCCCAGGGGTCAAGTTGATAACCCACGACTTAAGGTATTGATATCTTACCGAGTCAAATGTTCTTCTGAGGTAAGGTACAGTAAGGTAAAAGGTCTATTAGAAAAGTTACATGAGTTTCATTGTTTAAAAATTGACAATTTTGCAAAATCGTTAGTCTTACTCTAATCGAGGGATATACGGCCAGACAATACGCTATTAATGAGAACTTTTTCCACCTGAGATAGTGAAACTTGATGGAATATAACCACAAACACGCTCCTACGTCACCCGCAACGAATTATAGGAAATATGATGCATGTTGGACAGGAAATCTCTTCATGCGACAACACACAGGTAACTGGTGGTGCTAAAACAGCACGTACTTTCATGCCCGTACATTTACGCAAAATTACGCGAAAAGTACACAAATTTTCGAAAATTTGCACCGGCCATATTTCAAAATCTATCTTTGAGAAACATATTTATTATAAGGGGAAAAATCTTTTTTTCATAATTGTAGCAGTAGGAACACGATTAATTTTTTTTTAATTTTTGCAATTTTCACAACAGTGTTAGTAACAAACAAAGGGCTTTATGTAAAGTACCCACAGAATTAAAATATCGGTTTAAAATTCAATATGTCGCGACATCAGCGAAGTCGATTTAAGAATATCAATTTTGGAGAAAATCGGCAGAACGGTTTAGCCGCCAGCCATGGTGAAAATAACATAGTGATTATTTCCACCATGCCACTAGAGTTGTTCACGGATGGACGGTTCACGGTTCACGAATGGACTCACGGGCAGTTTTGCCGTCATTCAATATTTCGATATCGAAGACCCACAAAACATGGATAGAACACGTGTTAGAACTTTTTTTTCTAAATTTAGCAACTGTATTTATCCCCTTTTTCGTTACCAGGGACTTGTAATAAGAGTCTCTCTGCCGAAAATTCTCAGTTTCATCGCGCAGCATTACAAAACGTTTTCTCTATTGCGTAAGCGGTAGTGAGAAAGTACAAATATACCTACGCGACCCTTCGATCCGAGCTCGCTAGTGTGCACATGCCTTAGAGATCACGAGCCAAAAAAACCTATTTTGTATTTATGAAGCAACGAACTGTGCGGAAATTCCCGAACGAAAATAGCGAATTTGTTTCTGTCAACGAGTTCTAAGTAACTATGAATTGCCTTATAATTTTTCGACAACTGCTCTTAAAGGACTTTCTTTCTTTCAAGTATATCAAGGTTATCATAATCGTATCTCCCTTCTCCATACATAAATATTATACAAATTCGATGAATAAATGTCGACATTGTCATCATTACACGAATTTAGCTCATTCACCCCGACGACAACATCACTTTAATTACCGTTCAAGTCCATGTGGTATATCGGGCAAGTTGCAGGTTTCAATCGGCGAATACGTCGCGTGCACGCAATTGTCTTTCGATAACAAGTCTAAATAAAGTTCAAATCGTCATTGAGACAGATAAAGGCCGACCATCTGCTCTCGTGATCTAGAATGCACGAAATATCGAGCGAATAACGACACTTCAGGGACATCGAGTAGCGTCCGTTTGCCCTTCAGGCTGTTGTTTTGGTGTCGCAAGAGGCGCGACGCGCGAGCACCGCGTGGAAGGAAGGAAATCAGGTGACCTGGAAAGGGTTTTACATCATGCGGGGAGCTTACGTAGCGTGTGAACGTGGACTCTAGGATATCTTTCCACGTTCTTTGCTGAAATGCGAAAGCAGAGTTTGCCAAGGGGAACCCTTTTCTTAGAAAATGGATTTGTGAATACAGAGTATGAAGTATCGATTATGCGATGATTTTTAACAACCAATTTGGGGATACTTTACATGAAGCCCTTCGGACATTTTCCAAATTTTCTCAAAAAATGTAGAGTAAGTATACACTTATAAACGTGGCGTACGTCAGAGTTTCACCGTTAACTCTGAATTTTTGTAAATTTCAAAAGGATGATTTTTTATGTCTACAACTACAGAATTGAAGAGAGAGATTTTCCCCTCAAATAAAATTTGTTCTCCATAGCAAGCTTTTCAATAAAATCGTGTATTTTTTGTTTTGAAAATTTTAGGAGTTTTCGTGCAATTCAAAAAAATTACGAAAACAAAATTTTCTCAAAAATTGCTCCAAATTTTTTCTTTAAACTTTTGGTAAGGAGAGTGCTAAATGCACTCTATAAGATGACATCAACGCCCTTTTCTATTCTTTTTTTTCTTCAAAAAATACAAACATGTAATTTTTTGACTTGTTTCTCATGTCGTTAATATTTATACTGGCGGCAATTTGTTCACATTATTGTTTTTATGAATATCTTTGCTTTAAATAATGTCAAAGATTCTTGAAATCTCAACAGTTTTCAGACAAAAATAGCTCAAAGCTCCGCATTTCCAAACGCGCTCAAACACCATTTTCTCAAAACAGCTCAATATTTTTTCTTCAAACATTTCGAACGGATAGTGCTGGTTGCATTCTTTATCTTTATGCATCTTTAATATGGCGTAAAGTTCATTTCGGTGTATTTTTTTAAATTACACATGTTTTTGTAAGATCTCTCAAGCCTTTGATATTTCCGCTTACAATTATTACAATTTAGGAAACCGAAAAATGAAGAAAATATCCCAATAAATGGCAGATGACAATAGCACGTGGCAAGTCCAAGTATCTAGCCGAGACCAAAGGAAATAGAAAACTAATTCGGGAAAGTCTGTGCCATTCTGTAGCACAAATTTTACACTCCACAGCACTGATTTCGCGAAAAATCGAACTATTTTTACTTCTGTGTTTGGAGTGGATAGAGTGTAAACGTATGTCCAGGAACTTCAGATACGTGTGAGGTACACAACGGGATATTTAAGACTTTTTTTACTTTGCGCACCCAATTTCCGGTGTCCGAAGGTTATCTTATCAGAGAAACTCGAGGCTAGTGACGGTACAGCTAATCTCTTATCGCAGGCCCGATCTTCACCGGTTTGCCCGCTTGGCAATTGGGTTGGGACATCGTTTTAGAGGTAAAATAATGATAGACCTTAGGCCATATCTCACCTACACATAGCTCACTGAGGAAAGTCGACGGTTTTGTAGCTTTTGTACTTTTGGAGTGCAAATTAACACTCAATACTAAATCATAAATATTTAGAACGAAAAAAATAGTTCACAGGTAAAGGCGTTGGGGAAATGCAAACGCATATATGCAACCCACAACACAATACGCCGCAACACACTAAAACATTTTGCATAACTCGGAAACGATGCAACCTAGATCCTTATGATTGGGTTGGCCTAAAGGAACACAAAAAACATTACTCGGGTTTCTTGGACAGGGGTTCTTATTCTGTAATTTACAAAATGAGACCTTTTTGTGAGTTCTATTACATTGTTGACAGGTTTCTTCACTCCGTAGTACTGGGACGAAACGTTTGAAATTTGATTCCAATTTAAAGCAATTTTTTCGTTGTAAATAATGATTTAAAGTGTCAATTTTTGGAGGTTGCGAGAATATTATCTTACCAAATTCTCCTTTATATAAACATCTTTGCCAAGTGACAGGAATATTTTCATGTGGCGAATTCTAGCCTTTTTCGTTTTGTGTTATGTTGTGTTGTTAAATAATTTAGTTATTTATTGTATTTAGTAATAATGTGAAATAAATTAATATGTCACTATAAGTTAACAATTCTAGCTTACGAACGGCGCATTTAACAGACAAGAATATTTGTCTCTTAAACCTTCTAACCTGAACGTAGAAAGTTCATGCTCTTGTATCGCTCCTAAGTAAACAATATTACTAAATCAAGATTCTTTTCATTTAATTTTTGTTTAAATTCTCCTTTCAATTGAGAATTTGCAATCGGACTGATGTATTATTTTATTTTAATGGATCATTTCTTCGCCTCAAACAGAAAATGGGAATTAATATAGCTATGATGATAACTGTGAAGTAACTTCTCCCAAAGCCTGTCATGGGCCGGGTATTCAGTGACGTACCGCCACTCCGAAGGAATTTGTACAACCCTTCGTTTTAAATCTCCCGCTAATTTCTCTAGACGCAGTGCCCCGCGAGAGCTAATAAGCTTGTTACCTTGCCCGCGGCCTTGACATGCCTGTTCTACGGTGATACGTACATTCTTGAAATTCCGCTATTCAGAATTTCATTCAATAGGAGAGCTAGTGCACTATCCGACGCATTAAGGTTTTATATATCATTTCTAAAATAAAATTAAAAATATATCGGAAATTTACCAACTTAATTTCATGTTTAACATGCGGCGAACATGTACTAAACATTTGGGAATTCCGGAGGCGGCGCTGAGTCGGCACACGGTCTACCCACCTCAGCCATACTGGTCGGAGTTTCATAAGCTTACTAGTTTTGTGAATATGTAGCTCATCAGGATACACACATTCTGTAGCAAGGGTAGTCAGAAACAAGCAGAAGCAAATAACGCACAGTCTCGGATGCACAAATGCTAACACATATTTCAGAGGCTGGTCGCACAAAATGTGCTTATGGGTTCAGCTAGTTTTGTTTAATTAATGTAGAGATGAGTAGGTGAATGATGGGATAAATACAAAATGCAACAGAAAAGAGAAAGAAGATAACACAAAATTCTGCACCCAGTCAATTTGACTAACTATGCTTATTACCACAAACATTGATATAAGCAGGCCACTATTTTTTGTAAAATCTAAAACCATATTTCTTTATTAGTACTTATATACTTTATTGTATTTATTATTATGTAGATTATTATTATTATTATTATTATTATTATTATTATTATTATTATTATTATTATATTAATTATATTACATTGTACTAGATTGATTTCCTCTCCATAATACCAGAGACGATGAAGAATTCTTGAAGTTGGGAACTGTAGGGGCACCCAACACTAAATGTCATGTTAAGTTATATCAAAGAAATGTGATGTTATAGTTCTGAGCTTTTATAACTTTGTACCTAATGGTCTAAGTCATATTTTGAAGAGCCAATTAAAAAAAATCCTGATCCAATAAAAAAGAATGGTAATGAAAACAACAACAACAATAATAATAACAACAAAACAACAACAACAATAATAATAATAATAATTAATAATAGGAACCGTTATAAGGAAAAAAATAAACTTGTCTTTATATAATTAAGGGTCGGGTGAATTTCACCTGATAGTGTGTATTACAAGATCTGAATATTTTTGCAGTATGAAGCTTGTACAGAATGGATTATAAGATGGGTAACTCCTCTAAATCCTGCATAAAAATAAAAATTCATGTTACTGGATTCATATTATAACATCAATATTAGAAAAACGTATGAAGCACTTACGCCATTACTAATATTGATAGGAATTTCCACAGTATTGAAATGGAGGAATTAAATGAGCTGGAATCACTTCATTCAACATTCTGTAGTAGCAATTGAATGTATTTACTTAAAGTTTATTGTAATAGTCACTATCACCCTGCAAAATATTTGACCAATGGAAAATATATAAACACGATTTTGGAAATGTTACACACAACACCAACACCAAAAGACAAAATGGAAAGTACTTCACACTTACCTTTACATTCCATACTATGCTACTGCCATCCCCACAACCAGTCAAAAGCATTGTGCCTTGAGGGGAGAAACAAACAGAATTTACTCCATATTTGTGTCCAATTAGAGGAGAACAATCAGCTTCGATATAGCAATTGTCCTCGGAGACCCAGGTCCAAAGACGTGCCATGCCATCTCTATGCAGAACAAGAAAAAACAAGAAATTAATGCTGATATTTTCTAGCAATGTTGCAAATCACTACTTTTATTACTTTTATTTTAAAGAAGTGGAACAAAAACTTCAGTAATACAATGAAAATGGTATGTGAAGAGAGAAAGTCAGAAAGAATTTCAGGAGAGCAGGGATTCAGTTTACTCTTTCTAAATATTATTTCTGAAATAATGAAAACAATTAACGAAAAATGACATGTTAGAATGTGGATTTTTTTCTTTAAATACTGTCTGCTAAGGCTTAATAGGAATACTCATTTGGAATGTGATGAAATTAATATGTGGTAATTATTTGAGTAAATGCTTTACACAATTCGATCACATTTTAGTCCAATTTCCCTGATACCTTGAGCAAATGATGAGATAGCCCCTTGTTTTGTTTCTGGACATAAATGTAGCATAACTATGTGCACATTTTGTTGAGCTGTTTTCTCCTAGTTCTGTTAGGAGAAGTGGTGGGGGTGTAGATTGCTATTTCGTTAGCAATACTCGTTATTAATTCTGCAATGCAACTACCTATGCAAATATATTTTCTATAATTGGGGAGAAAAAATCTCTAATTTTGAAAAGATGCTTACCTTACTTAAATAGTACTTTTATTCATCACTCAAATATATAAGGGTGTGGGAGGGATTATGCAGACCAAGAAAATGTTCGCAGATTACACTTCTTCTGCATGTTACATCCAGCGTTTTACTGTTTTTAATGACAATAAAGCAAATCAGGTAAAATTACAGAAAATATTGGATTAGAATGGGCCACGGTTCCCATGGGAAATGCCACTATATGTAGATCTCAAAAAATGTGTATTATGTATAAAATATAGGTATTACAAAAAAGATTCTGACAGTTTTTAAAAATTACTCAATATTTAACAGTTTCTCAGTACTGATCTATTGATAAGGAGCTGAGGGCATAAGCTACATAGTAGAAATCTGACAATCCTGGGAGATCTAACAATGATAGCAAACACATCAAAAGCTTCTCATAAAATGTGGGTAAAGGCAACACCTGTTCTTCCTTGCTTCTCCACTAATTTAATGATCTAGCACCTACATAGGGAAGAAGCCAAGGTAATACATATATTGAGAAATGAACAATGTTACAATTGTTGACTTGCGAACTTCATTAACTTCTGAAGATATGTTCAAAGGAAAACAGAAAAAAGAAAACAAAACAATGTAATATTCACATGGAAACCATGAAGAACACTGAATATTAATCAATAGGCATAAAAATTTATTCAAAATTAGAGATATTGCGCTGAATTATCAACGAATAAAAGTTGTCCCAAACAACAAATCATTGAAATGTCATTTATTAACTTTTAATTCAATGAAAACTGCTTTTGTGAGAAAAAATGTAGCTAAACTTAATTTATAATTATAGCAATATCAGAACAGCTGTAATTGCGTTTTGTTGCAAAATTTCTTTACCATCTTTTCTATGCTCACATTTTATGTTTATTTCCTTTCAAATGCTATAAACACAAGATGTTTCATATTTTAGTGGATAACAGTATGTCTCTAATGTTCATTAATTGCAAACTCAGTTCAATATGTTAGTTAACATGTGGTAATGCTTCATCCATTTTGGTAGAGGAAATATCAACAAGACTGTCATAACTAGGGCTTGGGTTCTGATGACATGTCATCTTTTCATTGGTGTATTCTAGACAAAGCTAACTTGTAAATGAATGTTTATCACAACATATAGGTGACAAGAATGTATAGCTACTCAAACATACACATTTTGTTTCCTTTTTGTGTTTTTGTTAGTGAATATTTCATGAATTTACAATGACAAACTAAAACAAATCTTTGATTGTATTATCAGTTCATGAAGAAATTTACTACTGCAGTGGACTCTGTTTTTCAAACTCTCAGAATTACATATATCTTTGGTAATTTCCATGACCTTTCAAAACTGTTAGGTAATTGGACAGTCTGATAATCAAAGCTAAAGATTACATTTCCTCCAAAAATAAAGTTTTACATTAAATATTTTTTATATAACTAAATCTTATTGAAAAGAGTAAAATTCATTGAATAAATAAACATATCCATACACATTTTTGAGTATTTTTCAAAAGTTATGTCATTTTCCCCTTATTTGTAGGTCATCAAAATTTGAGCCCAGGTCATAAGATAGTATTATTTTTCCGGTGTGGTTCCTGTAGTAGAGTAGTGATAGTTTAGTATGAAATAATTTGGTCCTGTAACTTTAACTAGGAGTTATCAAACATATCAGAATCCTGATTATAATTAATAAAATTGTTAGGAATACTTTTTTTTGGAAACAATTCTACAATTTATACTTGTTGCTTGAATTACAACAGAATACAACATTTATTTTACTGGAATTTTTAAATGTTTCCAGAATACCACATAAGTTAATTAAATTGATTAAGATGACCCTACAATATACAACTGCTAGAATTAAAGTAGAAAGCCTGTTGGATACCTTTGAAATTTCAGTGGGGGTAAGGCAAAGTGATCCACAATCTGCAACTCTATTTAACCTAATTCAAGAAACCATAATCAGGAAATTGGACCTATGAGGTGATATAACCTTTAAACTGTGTCAGCTTAGTGCCTTTGCAGTTGGCATTGTCAAAATTAGAAAAGCAAGAAAGCTCTGTAAGAATTATTTAAACTACTGAACAAAAAACCAAGTAAATGCATCTTTCTAGATTTCCTTTGACGAGTATATAACAAGTATTGATAGACAATTACAAGCTTCAGAAATAGAAAAACTTCAATTACTTCGGACTATATTAAATGAAAAAAATTAAATCAAAGTTGAAATTAATACATTACATTCAGTAGATTAGGTCACAAAGCCTATTATGCTAATTTAAAACTGTTAAGATCAAAGCTAATAACAAGAGGTATAAAGATGAGAATTTCTAAGATCCTAAAAAATCCAATTGTAATTTATGCCTTAGAAGTCTGTGAAAAAGAAGAAGTACCAATGAAAAAATTAGCAACCAGTTCACGATATTTGAGAGGTAACATATATGGGCCAATCCAAATATCTCCAAGGATATGGAGAATAAGAACCAACAAACAAATTGAGAATCTAATAAACAATGAGGACATAATACAATTCATTAAAGCCCAGCGAATAAAATGGATAGGCCATACAAAAAGAATGCATATAAGCAGGATCTCAAAGAAAATTATGGAATGGACCGTAACAGGTCGATGAAAGAAAGGAAAACCAAGAACTCTGCTGATGGATGTACGCAAGGATCTCTGGTTGGAGAGTGACTGTAATAGAGAGGAAAAAAGATAACAATGTTGCCCTGAAAGCCAAGACCCATAAAAAGAGGAATGGCTAATGGAAGAAGATTTAACATTTCAATGAATATTTACACACTCAAACAAACTAAATGTACAGTTCTTTGTACAAGCCTTTGCTTGTAGTGATGCCAGCTGTCTTTATTTGGGACAAATTCTCAATGTCTTCTAAGTTGGATAAATGAATATGGTAATATATGGATGAAATAAGTATTTAAAGTGTTTATATATATCACGATATAAAAAATTATGTTTGTAATTAACTAATAATTAAGTTTAACTCCTCCAATTTGGTTTCAATGCTCTCTAATTTAGAAAAATCAGACAAATGAAAGAAACCATTTTTTTTCTCACTGGCAACTTGGAAACTTTAATTACCGTAACATCATAACTATTTATAAATAGCGAGTATATCCACATGAGCACCTGAAGTTCTTACAGGAATGTAAAGTAAATATAAATGGGTCAAAACCAGAACAGTATAAGTGACATTTTATGAATTCTGAGAAATCTATTTAAATCAATATTACAGTAAAGTCGTGGTGCATTGTTTCATCATTAGAACCATGGCGTTTCAATTGTTCATTTAAACCATGAAAATACATTTCCACTAAAATATGGCCTAAAATAAACAAGTTTTCTCATAATTTACAAAATGTCCCTTATACCGTTCTGATTTTCACCCATCCATATATTCCTTTATAACCTAGCAAGTGATGAAATTAACTGTAAACAACTGTCAACTTCACTATCGTGGAAAATATCTGAAAAGAACTAAAGATGCTCAAACGAGATCAAACGTTATTCACAACTTGCAAAACAAAATATCTCGTGTTTTGCACCTATGTGGAGAAGACTGGAAAATAGAGGAGAATGATATTGAAATATTTCTTAAGAAAGATGCGAGTCTGCTTAGGTGTTCTAATTTTAGAAATCTAGCAAAGAAACGTAATGCTGCATTATTGGAGTAGAAACAAAGCATATTGCATTCCCCACAGTAATTTAGAGCAGTTATTTTTTCTTTTTTATCATTATTATTATTTATAAGAGAAATTACGATTATTTTCAAGAGCAGATTAACAGGTGTTTACATATCAAAATACTAAGGCCATATTAAACTCTTATTGGTTTTTTATATTATATTTTCTAAATGTAATTTCAGATTTTTCTTCGACATATTTGGGGGAGGGGGGGGGGGGCCCCAAGAGTGTAGGGTACAAATCTATAGCCCATATAGCTTACATGTAAATTCAGCATTCAACAAACCTAACAAATAATTCTGATCTCCTGATACAACTCTTCAACAAAAATTGAAAAGTAAAACCTTCATGGAATTTTTATTTGATTAAATGAAAAAATACAATTAGATAAATGTTTGTTGTTGTTATTTTTATTTATTATTTTTTTATAGGCCTTGCTATTTTTAACTTACATGAAATTAAGTCTAAGGTGTCAAGATCAAAGTGAAAACAGTATTGGCAAGTTCACGCAGAATTATTGCCTGTTCACCATATCTCAAAGAACATCTTTTTAGGAAACGGGGAATGCCCCATCAAATCTTTATATAATCCTATGAATTAATTTACTCTCCCACAAATGATTTTTTTAAATGCGCACTAATGTCCACATGCTCAAATTGTAAACCTAACAGAAAAATAGTATTCATTAATAAATCATACAGTTTCTTAAAGAATATTAGTATAAGAAATAAATAACATCATTAAAATATTAATTTAGTGCAATATTATGTGAAAAAAACAAACAAACAAAGAGTGTTCAAGTATATGAGTTATTAAAGTATACATGCTTAATTTCGATGACATAGTAAATACATGTTTTTAAAACATGTAAGATTTATTCCAGAGATTGGCATTACAAAGAATGAATGTTACCACTAAACTATTACAATATGGATGATAATATGAATGTTTGGGAATTAATATTATTCAGGTTTCATCATGCTGCTCATTGCTTCAATCGCATTTCTCTCATAGATGGCCGTGGTCATTTTTAAATAATAAAAATATGTTAACTCACATTTTTAATTTTGTTCACAAAAAACATTGAAATTAAAATAAAGTGCTGAATAATGACATAAAAACCAGATGACACCCAGCTGTGTTAAAAACAATGTAATAGAAGATGTCTCACCCTGATCCACTAGCCAACATTGCATCAATTCCAAAATCCACAGATGTGACATCATTCTTGTGAGTTTCAATAGTCTGTATACAAGCCATATCTTCAGCGACACACAAATCGTGTGCCATGCTCACGATTACTGCAGTGAAAAGCACTCCAACTTCCTTTTAATTCGTAGCCACAGAGGCTTAACTGTCAAATACACAAAATCACTTCTCGATCAAATTTAGACTACAATATGTTTAAAAAAAATCACTTTACTGACGCCCTCTACACTTCACGGATTCATCAACGAATGTCATGTCCAATCCGAGATCAACAGAACTCAACCACACCGGCTCTTGTCATGTCACAAACTGAAATGCCTGTTTTCAAATGTAGGTATTTAAACAGCTGATTCGAGTTCAGCAGTAGCCGCTAGAGCGCAGGACATGTCAAGCATCAATTGTCCCGCCAAGAACGGCATTCAAATGATCCAGCGAATTAAAAATGTCTTTATTCAGTTTGCCACAACATTCATTGTAATGGTGACACAAGCTTCTGAAGGCCCCGTCATGATCCCTCGCATGACTTTTAGATCCATAAGGGACGTCCATAACTTGCGCAACGCTAAAGAGGGGGAAAGGGGTTTGGTGCAGATTTACGCTGCGTTACATAGGGGTATACGTTTTATTTACGTAACATTGATTATTTTACTGTTTTCAACATTTTCTGAAATAATTTCCTTTTTTAGTCTTATAATAAAACATTAAATATTAACTAATTAATTTGTTTTAAAAACATAAAGTTATTAGCTGCAACTTGTTATAATAAATGGAAATATTTTTCATCAATTTTTTATTGAAGCTGTAAGATTACGAAAAAAATAAAAATATGATATATAGTATTCTCTAGAATCCATTTAAATTTGCACAGTAGACTCGCTCATTCGTCATTCACGACGGCGTGTTCTCAGCTTGTGATCGAACATTTTCTCTCCTATGCATCTTTTCTTCACTGAAAACATACCCCCAATCTTACTGTTAGGTGCGGTAGCATCACCAATTAATTTCTGTTTTTATTATCAGTAATTTTAATATAAAACCCATGTAAAATGCATACAAATGTTTTTTTTCTGTGCTATAATTTATTTTTATTTCTTGTATTTACAAAGAGGGGGTATCGCAAGCGTTACGTAATTATTAAGGAGGGTTCAAGCGCGTGTTACGGGTGTGCTACAGAGGGGAGAGGGGTATTCAAAATACTCATAATTTTCGTTACTTGCGTAATTTATGACTGATCCATTGTAGTAATAATTGGCCGTCCATTAATTACGTAACGCAATGTTGGAATATTTTTGATATCTCCTCCCTCCTCTAACCCATTCATACCCATTCGTAACGCCAGATTTAACCCGTTTCGTAATTACAAAACTCTTGTGCCAACTTCCCGTTCTATACAAAGCAAAACAAAATCATATACAGAAAAAACATTTGTATTAATTTTATTTGTGTTAATAATTAATATTGTATAATAATTAAAGTTCAATATTAGATATGTAAATTAGAAAGATACATTCCTTCGTTCACAACAATAAGGACATCTGATTTCTTTTTCACCACCCGACAACTTAATTTTCGATAATTAACTACTGACTATGGTGGCCTTTTGTAACTGAACAAAGAAGAAAGGGGAGAGGATTAGAAATTAATTGTGCGACCGTTCACAGTTTTAGCGCAAAACCAAAAGCCGCAAAACCTTGAACACTGTCAATGACTCCCGTGGACTACCAGAAATTGTGCAAGGCCAACGGGTATACACATGCAGTTTACTACGGAATTTTCAGATGGCCAAAATCATCCGCTCTTTTTGCCTTTCGCTATCATCTCTCTCTACCGAAATTATCAAAATATTTTCTTGTATGCTCCAAAACTGTAAAAAGTAAAAATGATGAAATCTGTATTACTCATTTCCAATGGACTCAGAAATTGAAAGAAAATTATTCAGCCTCTGGTCACGTGAAAAATGACTATGGTTTCGTTAGATATTCAGGCAATTGGGAAACACTCAAAAACAAGGAAACAGTTCAGATTTGGACTGAAAATATGCAAATTATTGATTGAGTTATTCCGCCTATTCCTCTATTTGATTGACTTATTCCGTCTTTGCTGCGCGTACCGATTGAATTCTCATACTCAGTGTGTCACAGCTTATGACACAAGTAAAGTCATGACATGCGTCAGCAAGGCATCAAGGAAGAGGCCCCCGCAATTAAATATTAGCTATTCAGGTGTTGCATTATGGAACAGCGACATTTCTCTCTCTCTCTCTCTCTCTCTCTCTCTCTGTCTTTCCGTCACTCTCCCCGTCACTCTTTCTCTGGCTCTCTGTTTCTGTTTGTTTCCCTCTCCGCGTCTCCGTCTTTCTCTGTCTCTCCCTGAATCTGTCTCTCAATCTGTCTCAGAAATTTCACTATCGCAGGGACAGAATACGCAAGAAGACGTCTTAATAATCATACTTCATTGTGCAAAGGTTTGCGTACTGAGAACCACTATTTCGATCAATAGCAAGCGAATGCCGGAGCAGTACCCTAACAAACGGACCGTAGATTTCTTGCGGTCTTCACTGCCTCATCCGCGTCCCCTTCTCTTACTACACACACGCACATTTACACACACACCACGTATTTCGGGAAACCAGTCAGGAGTTTAGTCGGAAGCAGATTTCATCCCGTCTGAAACGGAGTTCCGCTGGGGGACCCCGGAGGGGAAATCCCCGCAAACTGACAATCAGGTTGGCACCGAATCTCACGTTTCAGTGGGTGAATAACATCACCAGTTCCCGGCTATAACATGCTGTACACTCACGGAACTAATCGTCATAGTCATCATAGTAGTTGACGCGCAGAAAGACGAAATACTCACACATATGTGTACTCTATTTGAGCAAAGAAGTTTTAAAAAATTGAGCAAATTTTGAGAAAACTTTAAAAATGTTCTAAAAGCTTCATGTAAAGTATGTACTAATAGCTCAAAAGTATGTACTTGAATGATATATTTCAAATTCGAAGATCCTTAAGAATTCCACCCTCAATCGGGGAATATTCGTTTTGAAGAAAACCCTGAGAATTGGTTAGGCGCAGGCGTTGTTCACACGCAGATTTCAAAGGTATAAGTTGTAAAGAATATTGTTTCTTCTTTTCAGTTTTTAGGTGGTTACCCAGACTGATGTTTCTTGAATAAAAGTGTCCTCTCAAGAACACTGAGGTACTTGAGAAGTAGGTGGTATAGAATTAAATGTTCTTTGAATTTTATTTTGATGGTTTGGTGAGCTCTCCTGTTATTTAAAAGAAAGCAGAATTTTTTGGTCTTCGTTAAGCTGGAAATTATACTCCAATTTTCCAAGCAAACACTGTGTTTTTTTGAAAATCAGCAGTATCTACTTAATTTTCTTAAAATTCGGGTGTTTGGCAGCCAACATTTGCATCGGTAGTACCCGAAAGTTTGGCAAAAACGCCTTTTTGTTATTGTTACTCTCGTATCGGTTCGATTTACCCTTTTACCTACGTTTCCGCCAACCCACAGTGTTGCTACGGGTGTGAAATAATATTAAGGAGTTTTGCATCATCAAACGTTAAAGCAATCGTCAGCACTATCGATCTTCGGCGCATGCGCAGATCAAGTTTTGCATCACTTGTGTGCATCTGCGCATGCGAAGAAGATCGAGATTACAGTCGATTGCTGCCCGCTAAGGCGTACAAAAACACCCTATTACAACGTGCCTGTTCCTTCGTCCTGGCCTATGATTAATGCGCGTGTGGGCTCCCAGCAGCGCCGAATGTTATATAAATTCTAATAGCTCACAATAGATGGCAATCTACAGGAGGAATTACTCCCCTCAAATCGTACCGCTGAATTAAAAAACTTCTTGTGGATATTGCACTGTGCCTTACTACCCGAGAGGAGGAAACGACTATTACTACACGAGAGGTTGAAACGATGAGAATTACTAGTTTAAGCGATTTCAAGTTTTAGCGTCAACTAAAAAGCCACCACTGATGTTCCTTATATTTAGATGAATTTACGAAATTGAATCACAGAAGATTGCCTTGGTTGAACAGGACCATTTTAGGAGACAGGTAAGCATTATTTTATGTTTTTATTTTACTTTAACAGAAAGATGCAAAGTAGAACGTGATATTGTGCGTCATCTCATGCTCTAGGTGTTTGAACTGACAAGCCAAACTAGTTTTAATAACATTGAGCAAAATGATAATCAATAACCTTCTTCAGAAGATTCTCTTTACGAACATCAGATAAAAATGGAACAACAATGTTTAACAAAAAGGTTTAAAAGGTTTTCTAAAGCGCGCGATATATCTATTAGAAGAAACAGAATATCATAAAGAGCAGTTTTAATGTGAACAAACACTCAGTCAATTCATAGTCGTAATAAAATAGTCCTTGAAACAACAACAATGACAACTCAAAAGGGAAGGCAAAATATTTCAAGAGAATAAGAATAAAAACTGTTCACTAATTCTGAGAACATCGCGATAATGTAGACTGAAGCTGATTCTGTATGATATGTAGAAAGGGAAAGAAAGAATATATTATGATAGTGTACCTAGAATGTAGATTGTAGATGCACAATCAGCATGTTGTAATTAAAAATACCGAAATCTGTCGACATAAAACGCAGAATTGGTAACTTATCTTATTGACCATCATATTCGTTGTTCACTTATGATTTATCGCTCTTACTTTCTAAGAAGTGGAAGTATTGTAATCGTTAATGGCGAATTTTCAACAGAAAACTCGTATTACAGGGCCCTGATAAGGAAAAAGT
This sequence comes from Gryllus bimaculatus, assembly GCA_017312745.1. Classification (NCBI taxonomy): domain Eukaryota; kingdom Metazoa; phylum Arthropoda; class Insecta; order Orthoptera; family Gryllidae; genus Gryllus; species Gryllus bimaculatus. The sequence goes on along the minus strand of BOPP01000070.1, from coordinate 5,410,793 downwards.
GGGTAAATCTCAATCCTGTATATAGTAAATGACTTCCTCTATACGTTGCGCGGACCTCCGTGTTTTGTAGGTCTTTGATACTTTTTTTCAACTTTCCCCCCGCCAGTAACCCTGGCGAGGCGGGAGTTTATTTCGTTCTTGGGGTACAA
>BOPP01000070.1:5372638-5410619 GCA_017312745.1 Gryllus bimaculatus | reverse complement strand
TTTTAATTTTATTCTGAGCTATAGGAGCGGATATAAGCCAACAAATCAGACATAATTAAAATTAATTTAGCCTCGTTCTTATTTATAATGGTGTAATTAACCACAACTTTGTTTTAATGTATAGTTTTTCAATTTTGTTTTAACTACAAAGTCTAGAAAGTCAGAAAACTAAAATTTAGTTTTAATCAATTTCTGTTATATCCAGCAATTATACTCCGTGAAAAGAGTCAAAGTGCAAAGCCTCGAAACGTTGAAAAAATGAAAAATTCTTTCACAAAATTAACAGAACATTTCATAAAATTTCAATTCTAAATTATATGTTTTTTATTAATGTTTTCGTTTTCCAATATTGTACATGACTGACAATGAACAATATGCTTTAACTAAAATTTGGACAAAAGGTTCTAAAAGATTTATATTCTTCAGATATGGTTAGTCGTAAAAATTTGCCGAAAAAAACTGAAATTTTGAAATTTCGAAAATTTAGGAATTTTAATGCAACTGAGACCGCCCACTTTTGCACTTAAGGCATTATTTACTCATTCCGCGTATTAGAAAAAGTTTAAAGCACCATTTTTGAGAAAAATTATGAAATGTTGAACTTCTTGCGTAACAGTGCTTCTTACATATCATGATATAGTTTCAAAACTCACAAGGCCCTCAATTTCCTTTACATTGACTAGAGGAATATAAGTTTTAGGGAAAATCGGTTACGCGTTTGGCGTATTGACCACACACGGAACAGATAACGGGGGACGGATAGTCCTTCTTTCAACAGAAATGTAACAGAAGATTTTGTGTCTTATCGTCGCCGATAAATTATTAATATAATTTTCAATAAATACACTTGTTATTTCAATTTGTAACATTTAACTAGTGCAATTTACTTTGACCATTAGAGACCAAATTAGCACCGCGTATCTCCAATTGAACGCGATCCACATTCTAATATTTTTTCCATTTCTTGTTAGTAATACATTGAAAATATATTTATAATGATACTAAAGAATAGGAAGGAACAATGTGTTTTTACTGCCTGGCAGGTCGGTCATAGACAGAATATATTTACATTAAACACACTTATAGAAAAGGAACAAGGAGATGGTTAGGGAAGTTCTTCAACTGGGTTTCATTGATCATTCAGAAGCGTTGACAATGTCCGCGTTTCCTCAGAGTATGGGAATGAATGGATTGGACTTCAAATCAGTGAAAACTTAATTGGGTAGCCACACAGAATTTAATAATGATAACACCTCTCAATTAAATATCTACAGCAGGCTCTTCGGATCCATTCCCAGTCAGCTAAAGGTCTGCGACAGGTTGCTGTCTTTCTCCACACTGTTTAAAATATATCTGCATCAAATTTTGCAGCAGTGCGGAGAAAACAATGCAGAGTAATGGGAATGAGATCCGAGAGATAATTGTTTACGTTATTATTTTTGCCGATGAGGCCAGGTAAGTAACATTGCAGAATGATGCTGCATGATTGGTTCATGATCCGTAACGTCAATGAACCACTTTTATGAAAGACAGGAAGAAATTATATAATAGGACTATATCTGATACATTGCAGTTGGTAAAAATGAAATAGGAAGATCTTCTTGTGGAAGAATGAGGAAAAATGAAAGGGGTAAACAAATATAAAAATCCTTGGTGTCTTTTTAACAACATATAGGGAAATAGCCATGGACGAAATTGAGAGACGAATAAGCTTGGGGAAAACGGTGACACGAAGTAATAAACTCTGTCTGTGGAACAAAACATCACTAACACTACTACAAGACGTCTTACTCCTGCCATAGTTTAAGCAGTGTTACAACATACGGTTCAGAAGTCTAGGAGATCGATAAAGAACAAAAAGCGGAAGCTGCTGGCCTTTGAAATAACTATGGCGTGAGCTGCTGTTATAGCAGACGTGACAGAATCAGAACGACGATATAAGAAATAAAATGCGATGTCAGTACAATCTATTCTGTGACGAAATACGAGAAAAAAACAATCGGTCTGTACGGTATGTTATGCGAATGACAGACGAAAGATGGGCTCAAAACGAGTCCTGAAATGGTGCCGACAGATAAGTCAGAAAGAGAGGAAGACCCAGACTTGCAATGGCACCAGGGAGTGCAAGAGGCTATGGAAGGCAGAGAAATGCCAGATGATCTATGGTCCTAATAGAGAGCATGAGGCATGGAGACTGAGAGCGGAGAAACGGCGACAGCTGTAGAGCAACTCCGTACTATATATATGATACTATCTACATTGTAGATTGTTTTGGAATATATTTTGTTATAATTTAAACATTACTGCTAGCAATGAATTGCAAAAAAATTAGTGGTGGAACAGCAGCACATAATTTCTCGCATTATTAACAGTTTTTTGCACATTTCTTGCATTTTGTAAATTTTTGAAAATTCGTAGCGTTCAACGAAAATCGACGCTGTACAATTTGTATTAGCGTACATTTTTGTATTTGAGAAAAAATTAAAGACAAAGTATTGAGCTGTTTCAAGAAAATATTTGTTTAAAAATTGCCTACATTTCTTGCAAAATTACGTGAAAACTACTCATAATTTCAAAAACTTGTTATTATCCTTATTTGAAGGTTGAAGAATAACTATGGCGCGTCTGAGGTTAAGAATGAAGTATGGTCTCTCATGGAGACAGTGATGCCAAACGTAGCGGTTTTCTGCTGTACATTTATCCTCTCCCGGTAGGCATTGAGTACGAATTCAGTTCGAAAATGTAATTATAGTTAAATAGTTATAAACATTAAAAATAATTTTTTTGTCACTGTGGAGCACTTTACTACTCTTTCGCTTCACGGATCGTTTAGTATAAATTAAGTTTGTAAAGAAAAAGAGATTGAATTTAAAATTGTAAGTTAATAAATTTACCACAAACTAAAAACTAAAACGAAGGAAAGTAAACGAAATTACATTTAACACTGACGTGATTGAACTATACATCCCAAAAACAAAACACTACTAAACATAAGCGAACAAACACAGGTAACAATCGGAACGCGAGCTTTCTGAGCACAATATGATACAGCAACCGAAGCACGTGGCAACGCAGCTGTGTCTGATCCAACAGCCGAACGTATCCCTTCCTACAAAAATTAATAAATTCTAGAGATATTCACTACAATTTGAGGTAAATATATAATATATTCGAGGTATTATTTTACTCATGTAATTATTGTTATGAAAAATATGTTAATGAGGATTTAAAACAGTTTTAAAAATTGAAAACTAGGGGGGGGCGATGTTTATTTACCGGAAAAGGCCATAAGGTCCTGTTCTTCATTTTTAACCTCGAACCCTCTGTAGTAATTACTTTTCCTCTTGCGAGGTTTTAGAGGAACCACTATTCAGGTGGTTTTATTGCTCTTCCCGGCAGCGAAGAGTGGCTCCTCCGTGCGGCCAGAATAACCGCCCCTAAGTAGACTTCGCGTGAGGAATCTGTGCGCTCAGCCGACGTCACTGAAGAGGGAGACTGCTGCCCTGATTGCCGTCTTAAAATCTTCGACCTCCTACCTTTTCGACAGGCAGCATCGTCAGGGAAAAGGAAAAAAAATCCGGCATAGGTGGCTCAGGGCATGACGTTGGCCCGAAGGCCAACTATTGGCAGGGTTTTTGACACTAGCTAGACAGCTAGATCGAATTCAGCCGCAGTCTAGAGGAGAATTCTAGCGGCCGGGTGCTCTTAACGGTAGTTTTACGTCTTGTTCTCGATCTACAGCTCGGGAATACGTACCATAAAAACGGGCCACTGACCGCGCGGGGACTTGCCTCCTTCCTGGCCCATCTTCACTCCTTATTTTCACACTTATATGCACTACGCTACCACATATGTCTATACAATGAATATTGTATTTGTGCAAATTTATTATTTTATTTGTAATTTTCGGAAATTGAGAGTTCGCCGAATATTTTATTTATTTTTCGTCAAAAACAGTTAAAAGTGTCTGACTTGCTACGATGGAAAGTGTATTGTGTTTTCATGTTTTCTTAATTATGAGATCCCTACCCTAAGCCATAAACCATTTGAATTCTAAATACAGAAAAAAATGAGAGTAATGGTGCCAAAGGGGACCTTGTGGGGTCGGTTTCTTTTGGTGCCTTCGAATACAGAAAGAAATGGGCATTTCTTATTAGGCCAATGGGAATACAGAGCATACTATTTTTTAAACGTCACTTGTTCTCTTCGGTGAAACAAATAAAGCAAAATTTGAGCGATTTTTAAGAAAAAGTTTTTTATAAATTGCATATACTTTAAGCATAAATTACGCGAAAACTACTCATTTAAAAAAATTACCTTTATAAAGATCTGAATCTAACAACACGTTTATTTTAAGAACCGGTTTCACCAGAAGAAATCTAGGTTTCACAAAGAAAATTGCATAAAATGCAAAACATTTCGCATAATAATCAGTTATTCGAGTATTTTGCGAAAACTCCCGTTATTCATATAGAAAATCAAAACAGAAAAATTCTCTGTCAAATGGATATTTTAACATTATGTTTGAAACTTCTTGCAGGTGCTAGAGCATGCTTAAAAATAGAGACATTTTGGCTCTCTGGATAAAACGGGAAAAAAAATCCCTCTTCTTTCCTATTATCTCGCGGCCGCTTTCTAGTTTCATTAAAACATTTACTAAAACTATCATCACGAATAAACTATTTGCATTGTTAAATGATAAGCAAACACTCCGTTACTCGCAGAATCAGTAAGAACACGTTTACACCCGCGGAATATTTGTTCACCCCAGCCTTAGGTAACCAAAATATGACTGAAACGCGAGAAAAGCGAAGAGACAATAAATACATACCACACAGTGCATTATGTTCATATAATATTTTTACAAACAATATGTTTTGTCATGTGCCAAATTATGATATGAAATCAACAATAAAACTAAAGAGAAATTTTTAGGAATGAAACAATGTAGGATCTGATACGTACATAAATGTGTCGTCGAGTAAGTTTTAGGATAAAAAGGAGAACATCGATGCAGAATAATAGTGTCCGCCTGTTTTCTGCGATCTGCGTAAACCATTCAGAAGATTTTCTACAAAACTGAGATATTCCTCGATCGATCTACAAGAATGATTTTTACGAAAAACAAAACTGCTGGTTGAAAATGCTTTTGCAGACCCATGTAGTTCTATACTATTGCTAGATGATACAAGTATAACGAGTAAGTGTGTGCTGTTGTAGCACAACTAGTTTTACAAATGTCGAAACACGCCGCAAAATGGCTAGCACAAAGTTTAATAAAAATGAAAGTAATTGCCAGGCTCATAACTAACATGGGCAAGCAATTCGTTTACTTGCATATTGCAATAATATAATGAATCTGTAAGGATATTTATAGTTCTTTCTGACAGGATAGCCCTTATTCAGTCTCTATATACGTGAAACTCTTGTGTTCCAGTCATAATATGAGAAGGCTATTTGTTTAAACAATTATTTTCTTCACACATGGCACGGTACAATATTAAAGAAAGATATTTTGTATTAAATTAAATCTGTTGTAAGAAATAAGATCTTTAAAAATCAATGTTGATCGATTGATAATTCTGACACGTCAACTACTAAGGTCATTAGTGAAGAAAATGTAGTGCATGATATCGCGGGAGCGTGCGATGATCTTCCCTCGCTGGAAGGTGAGATTCGGCGCCGAACTATCCAACGACTTACGAGTTTTTTTCTCAACTAGGTATCTCCACCAGCGGGGCACCATCCTAGGCGGTGTAGCCTTAGCTCCCGACCGGTCTCGCAACATGTGTGGTAGTGTAGTGCATGTAAGTTTAAGTGTAGGAGTGAGAATAGGAAAGGAAGAAGCAGGAAATATTGCGGGCGGTCCGTGTCCCGTTTGTTAAGGTTCTCCAGTATTCGCGTGGTGTTGATCGGAGAAACAACGAAAAACTACCGACCAGTGCAGTCGGCCACGAATTCTCCTCCAAACCGGGGCCGAATTCAACATAATTCCGCCAACGTCAGAGCTCGAATCCTAAAACCTCTCGGTCAAAGGCACCGCAGTGTAATTTCTGCTTAATGTTAATGCAATTTAAAAAATAATTGTTTCGAAATAGTTTAAAAAATTCTTCAATTTTCTTAATTTTTTCTTCGATTTTTCCACTTTTTTCTTTAATTTTTTCACTTTTTTCCATTTTCTCCTAAAGAGCGCTTAAGAATGGCGCAGATCTCATTTTCTTTGGACTCTGAATTTTTAAAAATTGAGTGAGTTAGAAATAATAAGAGAGCATTACATTTTTAGTAAGCATTTCCAGCAAAGTGTGTAAAGCCGGGCGACTGCATAGTGTAATGGTAAAGCGCATGACGAGTTTTTTCCATGGGCCTGAGCGTGAATCTCAGCGTGCATAAAAAATATTGCTGGTTGAAAATATTTTGCAGGTTGATGTAGTACTATAATATTGCGTAGCATTTAGAAATAATGCTAGAATTATTGTGAAATTGTATCACCAGTAGGTACTTTTCGCCTTGCTGCGTATGTAATGAAGAGAAAGTATTGTAATTGTGCGCCGGAAAACGGCGAAGTTCCGGCAGAAAAACTCTTATTCCTGGACTCAGGTAACAAATAATTGGATGAATCCTCTTCATATTTATGGCAAATTACTTCCTCTGGTAGTTAGAATCCCTGTTTAATGGGCCTTCACCGAAAAATCGATTGACGGCAAAACATGTCTATCAGTCCGTCCATCCAACTGTGGTCAAAGCAAGTGACTAAATCGTTCAACCGATTTTTTCGAAAATTGATAGTCCCTGATCAATCTGAACGAACTCGAGGCTTAGGGATTTCTAAACGGGTATACTAATTTTTAAGGACACTTTTCATGAAGCCTAAAAAATGTTCAAAATTTTCTCAAAAATGACTCCAATTGTGTGATAGAACTTTGTCCTCGGATAGCGTAGTTAAGAGAAAGGCCCAAGTCTTGTGTACTACGTTTTTGGGGGTTTTCGCTGCAAATACAACATAAAAGATAGATATTTTTTTACTTCTTCCCTACGTACTAGAGAGAAAGTTATTAAATGCGCGAAAAAACGGTGAATTTTCGGCTGAAAATTTCTTATTACTTATCTTCGAGCCCTGGTAAACAAAAAAGTGCATAAATCCAGTTGCTAAATTTAGAAGAGGAAAAAAACTCTAGCACGTGGTGTAGCCAGAATCCATGTTTTGTAGGACCCTGATACCGAAAAAACGAATGACCGCAGAACTGTCTACCTTTCTGCCTGTATTTCTGTCCTGCCTCTCCGTCTGTGAACAACGCTAGTACCGTTCATCCGATTTTCTCCAAAATTAATATCGTCTAATCGATCTGGATGATGTCGCGGCCCCTTGAATTTGAATCCGATATTTTAATTTTGTGGGGTAGTTTACATGAAGCCCCTGTAACATCCTTAATAAAATCTGTTTCTTAAAGATAGATTTTGAAATAAGGTCATGTACAATTTTTGAAAATTTGAGTTGGCTAAAAATAGTAATTTTGCCTGAAATTACGGGGGAGAAAGTGCGGTCTATTTTAGCGCCATTAGTTTCCTTAGTGAAATCTGTTCGTTAAAGGCATATTTTGAATATTAAATGTTTCGTAGATATGAGTAGTTTTATGTAATTTTGCGCCAAAAAGGCAATTTTCCTTTTTTTAACATTTATCCTTAAAAACCGCATCAATTTGTTTCTTAAAATGTCATTCATGGGTAAAAGAATGGACGCTCAAAAGAATGGCGCGGGTCTCATTTTAGTGGAACTTCTGAATTTCGAAACGTGCAAATTTAGAATTATTGCGAGAAAGTTTGCGCTCTTTTAGCTTAAATAGTTTTCTTTAGCAAATATCTATTATGACATTTATGAATGTTCACCTATCAGATCATTATACGAGTGCGTGATCACTGTAATCTAATACACTTGTTTTTTTATATCTTCTAGTGGTTTTAATTATATTTACAACATAATATTGTAGCTCTATTAGTTTCGTCTCTTGTGTAATATTGCCAAATATGTGCATCGTTAGTTCGGGCTTATCAGTTTTGAGCTATTTGTAAGTTGAAATGATCAATTGTATACTGAACTCCATCGGGAAAATTGAATACAGTTTTTAAATTAAACAGTTCATGAATAAAACTATTCAGGTTGATTGAAACATGTGTGTTAAGTATATAATTATACGAACAAGTCCTCCATGTGTCCCAATTGTACCCAACTGTCTGAGATATGTCAGACATTTATTTTCTTATTGGTGAAAACAATTTTCAGCCCTTTCAAACATGACCGAAAATGCCGACATAACATAAGTTTTCACTTTTATCTTACATTAAGGAACGTAACTCATTATAACAAGAAATGCTTAAATATCACATACGTTCTCACATTATTGAAAATAGGTAGAGTGGCATGGGGCAAGAGTCCGCATGGGGTAAGAGTCCGATTAGCCTAAATACTGTTTTCAAGATATTAAATCGGCACTTCTGCGATATAAATTAGAAGGTGTCATAGATGATGTTCCGCGAGGAGAGTTTGGTAGTTCTGTGAAAATTCTGCTACGACAATGAGGTGTGATATAATTTGAACATATTTGATGTAATTCTGTTAGATATTGGAAATACGCTTACGCTGTTAATAGTTAAGCAATTAAATTCTGCAATTAAGAGCATGGATGTGTAAAATGTAACCTACTCAACGTATTAGTAAATAGTTTCGTAGATGCTTAACAGAAGGGAGCACAAATTAGAGAGTTGGCATTCAATGAAGATCCTGAAGTTGGTAACCATGAGATAAAATCATAAATCACTCACCGGAGGCATTGTCATCTGTACTGAGAAAGGTCTCAACACCCCCTAAGGGACGCGAGTCTCCAAATTGTGAAGCTTCATACAATCGCAACAAACAACATTACTCGTCATCAAACATTCTGGCCATCCGAGAAACATGATTGAATAGAAAGAGAATGCGGCGAGGAAACAAGTCCCCTTACTGACATCGTCACATCACAAGAGTGCACTGGAGAATAAGAAGCCCGGAAATGCCAATAAGAAACCGCAAATATCGCTTATTTGCAACTAAACGAATAGGAGAGGAAAGGAAAAGAACAATAAAGTTATAAATATGAAAATAAAACAAAAATATAACCAGTTGCCACTGAAAATACTTCGATAGCACATGTCATACTTTCGACTCGGAATTTGAGGACCCTCCAACTGAAGACTGAATTCAATGTGATTCGTGTAAAGAGTGGTGGCATGAAAAATGCAAAATGCTATGTGCAATCCAAAAAATTCACTATACATGTTTTCCCTATTTTTGTTGGCGAAGCAATAAAAATAAAATAAATAATTAAATAGAGAAATAAATAAATATATAATAAAAATATATATATAATATATTATAATAAGTATATATAATATATAATAAAAAGGTAGTATGCAACAAAATGCGCAGGAAAATTCTGATAATTGTAGAGTAAAGAATGTTACACTACTACATTGCTTCCAGAAACTCAAGAAATGTGCCATAGCCTCTTCCGTTGGGAGGTTTATGAATGACCTAAGAAAAGTCTGTGTCAGCTGTGAGATAATCGATCGACCATGACTTCATTTACATTCTTCAGAATGCACTCAAATTTACGCTCTCCGTCAGATTGTACGAGGAACTTCACTTAATGGATAGGAGCAATAAATCATCTTAATCTAATTGCACTTTGATCCTATTGCACTTTCCACTCCAATCACTATTTTCTGGAATCGAAAACAACATTACAGGGTCTATAAATCGGCATATGCAGAGCTTAAATGACGTTGTCGTCACTACTTTAGAGATGTGTAGGATTTGATATACGATATGTGCTCACTGACACGTAAAGTCTGAGATAAGGAAATCCTGTCAACCGTCACACATCGAATATCGAGCTGTCCCGTTTCTCAGCAGAGATGTGACGTAGAATGCGAAGAAGGGAAAAGACAATTGTACAAATTGTGACGTGAAAATTGAGCATATTAATTATTAACTCGATACCAGGATATTACCCAACTTAGTAGAAATTAAGCTATCTGTCCTTTCAAGGGAAAGTTTCAGAAAAATCACTTATTCATGATTTTATTAATTGGCACTACGAAATATTTAAAATGTACGTTAGTTTTTACAACACAAACCAGTTTTTTATTCACTAAAAACACAATGAATTTAATATTTCGTACATTATAGAAGTGTGAAATATGTAATTTCTTTTACATCACTTTTAGAAGTGTCTTTAAAATAGAAAAGAGTTTTCTGTTTAAGCATCGAATTTGAAACATTTTATTAAACAATTATAGATATATAGTTAGATATTGATTATGCCTGCAGGTAGGTTCATGCAACCTAATAATAATAATAATAATAATAATAATAATAATAATAATAATAATAATAATAATAATAATAATACAATGATAACAATAAAGGCATACATAGTATTAACTCTATATTTTATGTCTGTCTCACACAAATATTTTAAACTAACAAATACGCGACATTTTAATCACACTGCCCTTCACTTCACTTCATAGCACTTCCCTTTCTACTTCTCTATTGCACTAGACTTCACAGTGCGTCACCACACTTCAATGCAAATACTACTTTGAATATAATTATCTATTAAATAAAGCATAGCATTTAAAAGAAGTTATCACAATATTAATAATAATAATAATGATAAATAACTGTTTTAATAAACCTAACATTATAATTACTAATGTTTACAAATATCATTAGTTAATTTTCTTTTAAATCTCTGAATACCTATAAGAAAAGGCTCTAAGGTTATCGCAGGCAACATATTTCCGACCATTATTGCTCTATTTGTAAAGGAAAATTTTCCAACATCTGTTTTCTGTGGCCTGAACTGAATTTTATGCTTGTGATCCCCTCTACTAAAGTATACTAACTAAGGAACTACTGAGTCGGATGTAGATATCTTTCCAAGCTGGGTAACCGACATGCGCTTTGTACAGAGCACAGAGTCTTGCCCTAACCCTCCTGATTTCTAGTCTCCTATTCTACTTTCTTCCTATTGCTTCGGAAAGTTTGTTTACACGCTCTTCTCTATACTCTATTCAAATAGTCTTTTCGTGATTTTTATAAGGGTCCCAACAAACCGCTCCGTATTCCATTAATGGATGAACTAGAGATAAGTAAGCTAATTCTCTCGCTTTCGCAGTACTTTTTTCTGTATTCGCGTAGTAAAATGCTTGGACCTCGAGGCTTTCCCTACAGCAAAGTTTACCTGATTTTCCCGAATCAATTTGCTATCAATAATTATTCCCAGGTACTTACAAGACAATACTCTTGGAATTTTTTTCCTAAACGGTATTGAGTTTCACTGTAGATGCGGCCCCTACCACACGTGATAGTTTTGCATTTCGAACTATTTATTGTCATGCTATTTTTCCCGCCCAGAAATCTAGATCACGCTACAAAATATCCTCATCTACTTTCGATTGAATAACTCTGTATATTATAAAATTATCAGCAAGTAGTCGTACTTTTGAAAATAAATTATCTGGCAGGTCATTATAGCTTCCTTGTAAACATAATTGTGATGAATATAATGATGGAAGATAAATGGCATTCGAAAGAAATTGTCCGTTTCCTCTTGATTAAAACATTATCTCTATCTTAAATTCAACCATTTTATTATTCAGAACAATATATCTAACAAGTGGCTAAAAGATTCCATTAAGTGCAACTTAACGGATTAAAACGACCGCAATATTGCGATAAAAATTAATTAGCTCACAACAGTCATTTGACTATATATAATATCCACTGTAACTTATCCCATCGCCTTTTTAACTTTTAGACAAACTTTCTATACTCTGAATGCCTATAAGATCAACGGTATCCTAACTTTAACAGTACTCTTTATTACACGGAATACAATCATGTGCCATTTTATTTAATGTAGGAAGCTTTATTGTATTGAATATAATGAGCCAAATAATATTTTTTTAACACGTGAGTAAACAGCATATAAAGGCGATCAGATAACAAAAATAGGTCATTAATACATTATATCTTTCCATTTCTTTCCTTTCAGTAGTTTGTGAGAAACTGCAACATTAATAAGATGTAGAAATTGAACGTTATATGAGTAGTCTATCAATAATTAAATTGAAAAAATGTGCAGCAAAATGTTTTTTATATCCTAGCAATAGAAACGTTCTTTTCTGTCACAAGAAATCGTTCAGACGGACATTTTACGGCACACATGATGACGTATTAGATTTTACGACATTAGTGATTGCGCCTTCACACGGTCAACCAAACGCAGCGAGAGAATTGGGGAAGGTAGAGGTAAGCGGAACAGTCAACCACCGTTTTCTTGCACAGATGTCAAATACCTGAGACGTCACAATCAGCAAAATTAAGATCGATTCTCCTATAAATTCATAATGCTGTTATACAAAAATAACGTATGCAACTCGTTTATAATCTTGCTTTTCATTATAAATTAATTGTGCATAATCTACTATTATTAAATTGACTAAAAAACTTTTTTCTACGTAATCTTTACCAACTTCTCCGAAGACGTACCATATTTTTACGAGTTTTCTTATCCCCTTAGTGAGGAATACTTTACCTCGATATTGAAGTCAGTTTGGTTATTTTTATTTTCTCGACCTTATTTTGTAAGAAGAGCAAGTATTCTAATCAAACGCCGGAAAATCGCGAATTTTCCACAGAAAAACTCTTATTGCCGGGACCTGGTGTTGAAATATCGGATAAATCTTTGTTACATAAAAACATCAAATTTTCTATCACATTTCGCATCAGAGGATACTTTGGCCACCCTTTCAAGAAAAATCTGTGACCAACCTATCTTCTGATATAAATATTTTTGCTTTACCGTTTTGTCATCGATCTTGATGCCATGCAACGCTCCTTTCATTGGACCAAGCAAATAAAAAATCGGCAGGGTCAATATTAGGGCTGGAAGGAGGATGTGTCAGGAGCACCGAATCCACTTTGCTATAGTTTCCAGTATCAGTTGTGCATTACGAAGACGATCATTGTTCTCTTGAAGAAGAAGCACGTTTTTCTTCTGCCTTCGAACATTTCGTGTTCAACACGGGCTTGACTTTGTTCTCAAATTTGCCTGAGTGGTATATGCTATTGATAGTGCCTTGATCCTTCAAATATTCATAGAAAATCAAATCGTAGGCACTCTGAATGCTGGTTAACATGACCTTAACAGAGGATGATTTCGTTCAGAATTTCTTACGGACAGGCGATTCAGAATGATTCCACTGAACGCTATGGATTTTCACTCTGGTTCAAAATAATGTGCCCTGGTTGTATGACAGGTTGAAATCTCGTCTGAAAATCCAAAACCTTTGAAGCTGAAACAATTTTTGAACTCGGTGTAAGTGCGAAATCTCACGGCTTTGTAATGCACGGCAAGCCCTGTTTACCTGATTTTCCCAACTCAATTTGCTATCAATAATTATTCCCAGGTACTTACAAGACAATTGTGTGTCTTGTAAGTACTTACAAAACAACATGTGACAATCATGTGTTACAGTTGTTCAGTTTATACTGTATAATGGAATGAGTTGTGTCAACACTTACTTCACATTTGCCTGCAATTTGTTCAACTAATTCGCCAGCCGTCACGGATTTGTAATTCAATACATGGTTTAATGCTGAATATCAACGTTGATCTCGTCAGTAACTCATTTGCATCCACTTTAAAAAATTTTCATTCACATGTAGAACCTCGCATGATTGATGTTCCTACTGCTGTATTGTTTGTTCATCCAAAATAATATTTCGCACGTTTGCAGACTTTACGAAAGTGAAAAGTCGGATATCAAAACGCTGTTCTTTAAAAGTACTTTCTTCGAACAAAAACGTCAGTGTATATTAGATTTTAGAAATGATATTTAGGAAAACATTAATGGAACAGTAGAACAATTTTTTTTGCAAGATTGCCAATTAACACTTACAAAAGTTTCAATTGTCTACGTTTAGCGTTTTCTTTATTAAAAATGTTTGTCTGTTTCAATATTGAATGACCCATGTTTTCATATTCTTTCAAATAGCAGAGAAATGTAATAGCAAAATATTATAAAACATTTTATCTTAGACAATAATTTTATATGCAAACACAAGTTCGGAGGATTTATATTATATAGTGTATACAAAGTATTACATAAGCAAATAAAATTTACTGTAAGAAAAAATTGGTGACGAATATCTACGACGATGTATAATTTGATAGTAATCAATTAACAATGTAGAAAAATGCCACTCATAATATACAATTATTCTTTCTCGAGAAGATCCATAGATTAGATTCTTTGTCTCCTTACTGCACCCTTTCCTCCTCTTTCATTTCTGTAGCTCTATTCATCACGTCTTCTTCCTCCTCCACCTTAGGAGAATCTGGGGCTTCCGTTCAAGCGGAAAATAATCCTTCGCCTGGATTACACTGAAACAACGGAACCTACAGCCACTGCGCCTCCCAAATGTCAAGAAGGGATTTGCAGTGGCGATTACCTCTCGCTCGGAAATCACCTCAAGCAAGCGGTTTCATTCGCTGTTGCGCCTCTCGAGGCGCATTTAGGGCCCAAACGATTCTTCCAGCTTCACTTACGAAGCAGGAGTTCTGCCTATTCACTACATTAAGTCCCACCTCGTTTAAGTCAACGACAATGTACCAACACTGAAAAGCATCTGACAGATTATTGTAAGAAATGTTGTTTGCTACGGAGATCTTAATTCAGCAGCCGTGAATAACGTTTAAGCGTTCTATATTTAAGATCCTCTTGAGAGAATGATATAAAATATGGCAGAAGCAAATTAGAAATTTAGATGCTTTTCTTCTACAATTTGCTCTCAATATTGAACTTATATTTTAACTAGATTCATAAATAAAGAATTAACACCACCATAACCACCACAATAATAATAATAATAATAATAATAATAATAATAATAATAATAATAATAATAATAATAAAGTGTAGACGGTTTTCAATTCCAATATACCATTTCCTTAAACTAGTGGAACGAAAGGACCAGTCTCTTTTTAATGTTATTTCTTTTGAAATACGTAATATTATTAGTGGGTCAGTATTACCATATTATACTTTATACACTTCAGAGAGAACATTTATTTCAGAAATTTTCCAAGCTTACTTAAACCCGATCAACTTCATTAGAAAGTTTTAAAAACTTTTAAAATGCTAAAAGAAATGTGGTAAAAGCATGCTATTTAACAAGGTTAAAAAAACATACGAAGTTCGTTTAAACAGAAAACAAAGCTCTATCGATTTCAAATCTATTCCCAAAAAATGTGTATTTTTATGTACTTATATACTCTGGCAGCTCAAAAAAATTTTAACTGCTGTTCATTTACAATATATATTGTTTTACAATTTAACTTAAACGAGCCGCCTAATGCAGAAAGGGTATATATTCACATTTCGGCTACTTTAATATTATGATTGGTGTGCATTCCTTTTAACATTATCTCTCACAGTGTAAAACGTTTACTTTTTTGCTTTTGTCCTCCATGTTGAATTCTTGAATTAAACAAACAATGCAATGTAGAAAAGGAACAAGTTGCAATGGTGTAATAACTTGCATTGGTTGGGTTTGGCAGCCATGTGAAATTTCCAAGGTTTGTGTTGTGTGGTATATTTTATTGTGGGTACTTGAGTTTTAACGTTCTTTAAAATAGTTTTGTAAATATTTGTATGAGGAAACGTTATTTCTTGTTTAAAAACATGAATTTATAGGAAGATCATCAAGGCAAGAAAAAGATGCTTAATTTAGAACTTAGGGAAAGAGATGTTTTTACTAAATGATTAGGTTATGTGAAGAAAGTTTTGTGAAATCTAAAGAGCAGTAATTCCAGATAGAAAGGTAGGTGAATATTGCAATTAAAAAAAATGTTTCGAGATCGAAGATTTACATGAAATTTTAAGTTATCACAATAATTTAGACACAAAGGATATTCAAGACACTTACTTGCAAAGGCTTATATATTGAGCTCTAATCATTCTAGTGATGAAAGTTATGAAGCATCTACTACAGAACTTTTGAATTAAAGAATAATTTTTGATTTTTTAACTTCAAAAAATTATTTTTAATTTAATGGACCCTATTCTTCAACTGTGTATTTTTACATAAATAATGTATTAACATGAGAACAAAATCATATTTGATATGTAAGCATTGCCAGAAAGAGTATTATCATGAAAAAGTATAGTGAAATTCCCATCCAATGCAAAAAGGGTAAATTTTTCAATTCTTTTTTGTAATATCTACAATGTTAAGAAATATTTCAATATATTTTGTAGTATCCTACATTCAGATACTGCTAATGTATATACAGAAGAAGTTACAAAATAAAATATTGATATTCCTTCTTGCAAATAGTTTTTTTAAATCTCTTGTAAAGATATAAAAAAAAGAGATGTAACCTTTCTGTATGATGGGAATCAAATAATATTAATAATTCAACATTTTAATCCATTTTCAAGAATGTGAGAGGAAGCACTCCTGAAAATTCAAAACTGACCTTTGCATGATCATAATGACAGGTCATTTATTGGGAAAGTTGCTGAAGAATGGGGATCAATCATTCGAATAGAAAACCAATGGTGTACATCACGTCCCGCCACGTAAATACGATTCAGCTGTTCGCGTACGTCAGAATTATCGACAAACAAGAAGCATTTCTATCTCTATTTCCCGTTTGACGCAAGCGGATAGTATTTGAAAAACTGCAGATCGATGAAACATAAATAATATTCTATGTTCGACTGAGACATAGGCTCTCAAGGTGTCTCTTTAAAGAGGACATCTAATCACCTTATTGGTCATCGCATCCGTCTCTTAATGTAGTGGTTTATTTCGAGTTGCTTACCATTTCTCTTCACCGATAGAATATTCATGTGATGGAGGTTTTTGTAGTATGTTTTTTAAGTTGGAAAAATACTACGCCCGATTACTCCTCTCTTACAACCGAACAAATATTTATGATATTACACACCTAAATAGGAGCCTTGGATTATGGGAAGAGAATCCTATGGTACTTTCTTTTCAGAAACACATCGTGTAATCACTCGGCCACTTCAAATGTTTCATTATTGAGGAAAGAGGCAGTTATTATATTTAGTGAACAATTTGTAATCACGATCTCATGCGTGAACCCGGCGTCGACCAGCTCATGGCTAAGACACAGTGAAAAGGGCCCATACATGTTCGGGACAAATCAAAGTTGTACTCGTGTCATTTTACGTTTACGAGAAATACGAGCATCTGTGGCTACACACTTGCGGGAGAAACCCACACGAATAAATCCCCTGGGCTCCTGCGTTTTTCAGTGTCTTTGTTCGTCTTTGATGTTCATCATCTGTGCGGCAGTATAGTTTATAAGTGCTCACGTGTCCAAAGTCAATATTAAATGATCAGAATCAATGGTAATTATTTCCGAAACATTGAAATCTACATCTCATTCCTGGGTATCTATACTATCAAGTAGCGGATGAAATCAGAAGTAACCAGTAAATTTCCCGAGAATTGAACATAATATTGAAGAATAGAGTCTTTCTATTCATTAAAACTTGGTATCTAAAATCCAGTCGTAACCATCATCACAACGACTTTGGAAAATACGGCAGGAAGTGTCCACTTTCGGTACGCAAGCAACGGAAAAAGATCTGGAGGAGACGCGGAAGCGGAATGAAGATCGCTGGCGTTGTAGCAGGTCCAAATAAGTCAATTCTGTTGTAATCACCCAAGAAGGATGTACCTTGAAACGTTTGGGAACTGGAGCGGCGTAGAGAGATTATCTGACAATGGTGTTTCCTGAGCTACACCCAACATGCGGGCGTACACATTACTTACACGTAATTTATGAATTACTTGTTTGTGTAGATTGTGTATGTGTTCAGGTAGGGATGTATACACACTTTCAAACGACGCCATTGATTGACTCAAAATTAGCGGTGTTGCTTAGTAATTTTGGTTGTATTGCTTCCACTGTTTTAACTTATTGTTACTCCTAGAACACAGACGTGAATGTTAGATTATCCAGGTACTTACGTTTTCCGAAACTTTTGAAGTAATAAGATGTTGTTTCAAGTATTTTCATCAATGGGCAAGCCCTTAAACTAGACAAAATAATTCCTTTGCGATGGTTGTGATAAAGTGGTGTAGATCATTGATGAAGGTTCTTTAGTATTCAGGAAAGGACATTTAATTATGGGTTCATTATTTTCTTGAAAATATTACTTCGAAACATTTTCAGAGATGGTTATTCCATTGTTTCAAAATACTGTTAAATTTACTATTCGTCTATTCCTTTATCTGTAGTTTCCAGAATTGC
This sequence comes from Gryllus bimaculatus, assembly GCA_017312745.1. Classification (NCBI taxonomy): domain Eukaryota; kingdom Metazoa; phylum Arthropoda; class Insecta; order Orthoptera; family Gryllidae; genus Gryllus; species Gryllus bimaculatus. The sequence continues at coordinate 5,392,221 of BOPP01000070.1, read as the reverse complement.
GAATTGCACATATCTGATACCTCCCGAAATGCATTTCACTTCGATACAATTTTGTTCAGTTTCAGTGCCCCAAAAAGGTAAATGTGTACTGACTCTATCAACAACAACTCTTAGGAAACTACAGATAAGAACTAGTTTGTTCTAAAGAATGGATCATTACAACTTAGACGTCATTGGTTAGCAATGTCATTTTATAAATTTTGATTTTAGAGGGCGATAATTATTCTGTTCCCGAGATGAAGCAGCGGTATGTCAATCGCATGTGAATGGCCGTGTCTCCGCAAATGAGTTAGAGCATTATACTCATCTTCATCTTTCCGAGTAAATTCATTTTGATACGTCATACGAAATGGCACTTGCGATGGAATCAGTTTCGGAGACGAGAAGACACTGTTACAGCGTGAAACGTGAGAAGTTTCGATTTATAAATTGTGGAATGAATAGTATTCCGCGCTATCCATATCGTCAGCATGTCGAAGAGCCATTAGGTGGATTTTATGAAAGATCAAGCGATAGTGTGCTACCCTATTTTGTATTTAAAATGTAGCTTTATGTATTCTGACCTCTAAACATATGCGGCACAACGCTGTCGTTTAGCTGTAATAATACTGGCTCATTACCTCAATTTTCACAATTCTTCCCCATTATCACATCCGGCCGATATTTTGATACTTCGTGTTTGACTTTCATTGTCTGACTTTAATTTATCATTCACTTACGTGTAATAGCTTGGAAAGAGATTTTGTACCTCAGAAATACTTATCTAGTTTAAACTTCTCCCCCATTCGTCACATATAGTCATTATTATTCTTTGACGAAAATAAATCAAATTGTGTACATTTGGTAAATTAATAGAAAATATGTGACTCTCAACTCTTGTATTTTAATTTAGTTCTATCAGTGGCAGATCCGCCAGAAGAAAGTTAGAGAAATTTTACTCAGAAAAGGAATCGTGCAATTATTGAGAAATTGATATACCATACCGAAGAGTTAGGTTATCACTCGGGTTAAATGGTCACGTACGGTTAATCAAGAAATATCTACCATGTAAATTCGCCGTTTATAGTGTACATACTTCATTACACGAATGACGGGGTTTTTTTATTTACATCAATATTTGAATTATTTGTTATGCCAAACGTGTTTGTGACTGTGAAAAGTGAAATTTAATTAATTATTCTTCAACATCGTCGTTGAATAAAATATTTCATTTTCATGAAATTAAAGATCAAAAGGATCAGAAAAGACTGTGTCAGGTTGGCCGTCTTTAATAATTTTTAATTTTGTTAACAATCAAAGATATGGGCGCTTTGAGTGATCAAGGGAATATTATTATCATGACTTCCGTCTACACCCTCATGAAAATTGAATACTATGGTACCGAAAACATGGAAAATTATTCGGGATATCATCCATAATTATCTTAGAGTAGCTACGATTTAAATCTCTGCTATCGATTTTCGTGCATCAAAAGTGGAAAAGTATGTACATCCAACATTCAAATTATAATAGACGAAAACATCGTTTTCAAACGCAGTTGTTGTGAAACGTGTATGAAGCGAAATAATTACACTGCGAGACTGGAAAAAAATACCTGGGAATTTTGAGAGAACAAATATTTTAAAAACGCTTTCATAAAATACAAAAAATGTGGACAAGAGGAAAAGTTAGTTTTTGGCCAAAAACACTAAGTTTTATACGAAAAGGCAGATAACTGAACAGGAACGTAAATGACACGAAAGGGGACAGTTACCGTTTGATAGAAAAAAGCAAGCATGTTAAAATACATTTTAAAAAACTTGTTAAATACAATTTCAGATATCATTTTTGCATCATGGATGTTTCCAGTATTTCCATGAATTTATTTTGTATTAACTTATTATTTTTATTTAATAATTCAAGAAGGTACAAATAAGTCTTAAAATTACTTCAAAAATTTGGAGCCGTTGGCGTTTAAGAGCTACTGTGTATTCGAAATTTGAAGTTCTTTTTTACAGAAAATTTTTTGGTTTTCGAGTTCGGTTTAATTTGTAGTCATTTACTTACAGTACTTTAACAGTACTAACAGTACTTTAAGTCATAAATACAATAGTGTTTACAAATTTCTAGAAATGTGCATATGAACGACGTGAGATCTTTAAAACGAGATTTGTTCAGTATAGCATCATGTCTGCGAATGTGTCAAATATTATGATAAAATGAGTAGATAAAAGAATACACAATTCTGTGTAACGTATTTACAATTTATTGTGAAATTTAAATTTAACATTTGTACAATCTAATTTATAGGGGAAAACTATTTAATCATTGATAAATGTTACATGAGAAATTTAAATAAAATAAGTAAAATTTTGTATTATAATTAAAGGTATTATAGAAGTCAATAACATAAATCAATATCGAGGGAGAAGTATTACCAATATTTTAGTTTAAAGTAAATAAAAATTACTAATATTAATAATAAATATATACGCAATATGTAAAATGTAATTATTGTATAAAAATATAAATAATAAAATTGATAATATCAAAGATAAGAAATAAACGAAATATTTGTTCATTATACCGTTATGTAAGTGTGCTAAGTTATTGGTCGTGAATAAAAGAATTCGTCGTCATAATCGTCAGGGCGCAACGCGAGCGCATTGGCGGCCCCGCAGCGGGTCTCACCGGGCGTGCGCGCCGCCGTGACCGCGAGCAGGAGCCGCGTGTCGCCCGGCCGTCGCGCCTGACCGCGCTCGTCGGGCCTCGTGCGTCCACGCCAGCGTGTCGCGGCACGGCGCAGCGCCCGGCCGCGGTTCGATTTATCTACACAAAACGCCGTTGCGCCGCGTTTGAAGGGCAGCGGTCGCGGCCGCGCCGCCGCGCCGCCGCGTGCGAGCGCGCGTCAGCACGGGCGCGTCCTGTCACGCAGACACGCGGGCGTCGCTCGCCCATCCGCGTCCTCTCGCCGCTCAATCCCACTATAAATCACCGGCGGCTCGTGCGTGGGGGCGGGGCGCGGAGGAGCCGGGGCGGGGGCCAGCGAGGGGCGAGGGAGAAGCGGGCAGGGAGTGGATTCGGAGCAGGGGAACGGGGCGGGGAGACAAAAGGCAACGCGGGGCCGAGGGGGCGGGGCCACGGGAGAAAAGGCGGGGAAAGCGGGCAGTGCAGGGAGCAGGGCGAGAGCGGGACGGAGAGTGGTGGGCGCAGGGGCGGGCGGGGAGACGAGAGAGGGCGTCCCGGGAACCGGCTGGGGGGGCGGCGCGGGTGCCGCGCACTCGCCTGGATAAACAGCCGGCGCGGCACGGCCCCTGCTGGGCGGGGCGGCGTGCGTAGAGATAGCAGGCCGTCGAAATCGCCGGCCTGCTTTTCCAAGTCATGTGGGGGTCGTGGTGTTTGAGGAGGGAGAGACGTGGGAAGAACCCGGGGGGAGGAGAGTGAGGGGGAGAGAAGGAAGCAGAAGCACTCGTGCCGGGATATGCGGTGGGAGGAGGCGGGGGTTTTAATCCGCAATTAAGGGTTTATGGACGAACGCGGTGCGTTAGGCTCTGCATAGTGCGGAGCGCTGGCGCGGGGTGGGGCGGCGTGGGGGGGGGTACAGGGCGTTGCCACCTGTCGCTCTGATATCTCCCGCCTAGTCGCCTTCTGACGGAAATATCGATATGAATATTGTTCGGCTCTTGCACTTCTCTGAACATCACTAGGTTTTGAATCTCAAAACTCATTTGAAGGGTTCACAGATACCTCATTTCAGATGTCTGATAACATATAAACTATTTTTAGGCAAGTTTTTGTGTATTTCATGTGTAAGTACCAAAGGTAAAAGGGAATTAGCGTATTCTGAGATGGTTTTACCTTCACCACCAATATGTTAAATATCAGAGAAATCAATAATGCAGCTCGAGTTTTATTTTAAATGTTAATAGTTTGAAATGTAGTATTAAATAAAACAAATATAGATCTATCACTTCATGTTTATAGTCCTTCTCATCTTTTCCATACAAGCACAATTTGTATTGTTCACTGGTGTAAAGAGATTTAATTACATGATTCGAAAAGTCCTCACACAATCACACCCCGGCTATGAATTTTGAATGGCACAAGTCTATAAATGCATTTAATACAAGAAAAAACCGGCTAAAAATAATATGTAGCGGTTTATTTGTTTGTGTGTGTACTCTGCTGGTGATTTCAAACTTTGACGATGGAAATGCATTTTTTGAAACGGTGACAAAAACCATTAAACATTTTTGCTCCCACTGGCAAAGCCCCGTAATCTTGACGTTAGTATAATTGAAGATAAATTCACATTCATATTTAATTAAAATGAAAATTTCGATTTCATGAAAATATGATTCCGTGCAAACATCAATGTTCCACTTAAAAGACCAAATAAATATATAAATATAAACAAGTTATCTTCTTATTTATTGGCAACATACGTAGCAGAATAAGCTTGAAAGCCATTTTGTACTAACAGGAGAATCGCTTGCTCTCCTACTAAGATTTGAATCAGCTAGTTATCTTGTAAATACACTGAGCACAGATTAAGCTAATTACAGATTACACTAATCCTTGAAAGGTTTAAAAGTCTGCTAGGGGTATTAGTATTCTCTTATGATCCTATTGTAATAGTAAAGTATTGTTTATACCTCTAGGAAACAAAGACATGACCTCATTGTCTCATTTGACACGACAGGAACGTTAATTAAAATTAAGAGACCGCAAATTCTACAGGATATTACGATGTGACGCTCCGTTGACATGTCGTCAATACTTCCTGATATGAAGTTTACCGAGATATGGATGCTGATAAGAGTCGATGATGTACACCAAATCACAAACCGCTGTATTGTTGGACTTACAGCTTGAAAACAAAATCAAAACAGAAGAGTAAGCGACAAGCGTATCGAAGAAATTTATTTTATTTATTGTATAATAAACGATACAATGTTTGTTAAATCCTTTATGCTGTCAAGTATTACAATGTATCTACACTCCAAACATCGAAAGCATTTACTGTAGGAAAGAGAAAATAAATTAATATCTATTATTAAAATAGATCGAGTGGAAAAGGTGGACAATATTATGGTTTTTACGTCTTTAATATTATTAATTAACCCTATAGTCTCACATGTGATTTACGTTTTAAAATCGTTTGTTAACATTCGTAACATTCATGAGGTTTTCTTTTCTCACACCTGTAACTACGATTTTAGACATTACTAATATAAACAATTTCAATTTTATTCTTAAGTCCTATAAATAGTTTCATTTTTATTGAATTGTCAGGAAATATTTTATTATATTTTGTCCCAGTTATCTTTTTATCATTTACGATGTGAGGAGTTTATCTTTAAACTTCTAATTGATCATTTTTTGTTAGTAATACCGAGTTATTTGTGAATTTGCCTGTTCGTTATAAACCATGGAGCTTTCGTTATCCGCATTTAAAAAATTGTATAGTGTTATTTGTAATTTTTTAAAATTTGGAGTCACATAAGTCAGAGTTTGTCGAACAATTATTTAAAAATCGTTATGTCTCTATCTATTTGCAGATTATAACTTTGCCTTATCAACGGTTATCATTTTGATATTTTTGCATTGGCGTTTTAAAAATAGAAATGATATGGTCTTTCCATATTATTTTTTTCGAGCAATTACTATTTGTAACTTTACAGCTTGGTTTTCATTGGCATAGTTTTGAGTTAACTATGAGTGAAAAGGCTGTTTTTGGCTTTCTAGGGGTAAATAAATTTCCTGGGATTTTCTCCAAGATCAATTGAATCCACCATTTTTGTATCCATTTGGACAAGAAGGGAAAAGATACCAGAATTTAAGAAGTTGTGCACATCATATACATTGCCCATAATTCGTCATGCATATGTTTGACTATTTTAGACGTTAAGTTAATAAAATAATGAAATTTAAAAATGTTTTTCGTGTCTTATAAATTTATTTCACGATGGAAACTGAAGAATATGGTGTCGTTTGCAAACAATGGCACTTCGGATGTGAATGGAGCAGAGAAATGTGAAAGCCATGGTATATTTCAAAGTACCAGAAGAGTATCTTAACAAGTTGGGAGATATGAGATGTGTGCTTCGTTACAGGCATCTGAATTCTCGAAAGTAATTGTGACATGTGGGATCCAAAAACATTCTGAATAGTGCAGAAGGAAAATAGACTGATGATTCCTCAGACATTGATTTCGTAATTTGCATTTTGTTCTTTTCCTTCTTCACTTATTCTCCACGTGCTTGACTAATAGATGAGTGCTAACTAGGGACGATAAATAAACAAAAAATAGAGTAAAATAGATATAATCGATACATAATGAGATGGTTTTGATAGCTTAATGAATTGCTTTTGTGAGTTGCTTTGCTTCCTCCACCATGACCAGCGGGTAGAAATATCCCTGCCTTACTCGGCAGCCGAGGCGACAACTCTAGAGTAGAACACCTGCGGGCGAAACAATCAATGCCATTTGGATCGACAGAAAGGTATTACAAGAAATAAAAGCGGTCAGCCATAAGAATGATGAGTCACGGGCACATTTACAGAGAAGGCGACAGGGCTTCGATGAGAAGCCAGGCATCAGACAGCCTGTCATTAGTTTCGTAACCTCAATGTCATTTTGTGTTCATGAGATAAAGAGAGCTATGAAACAAACAGACACACATGGCCACTAGCGAGACACCCCCTCTCATGATTTCATCATTTAATTATTATTTACTACGACGCACATATTTCTAAGAGTTGAAACATTCATTATCTTCAGTATTTCGATTACAAATAATTGCACTGCTCAGAATATTTCTCATGTTACATAATTGTTTCTCAATTTTATATTCAAATACTGAATTAATTACAAATACTGTAAATGTTAGTTTTAAATAACTGAAACTAATGATGCTATATGGCACAGATTTTCTGGTATTATTTCTAACGGTTATGTAAAAATACAATAATTTCCATGCAAATTATATGCTTGTAAATATTTCGTATATTTTTACTAATTACTCATCAAATTGCTTTCAACACAACACTCAATGCCTAATGCCTTGTGTCTTCTAATCCACACGTGTAGAAGTGTATTGCTTGAATGTGTAAATGTGTGTGAGGGATGAAGATAGGGCAAGGAAGAGGAAGAAAAAATCGCGTGCGGCCCGTGGCCCGTTTTTTAGGAAATTGTTCGGGCATTTTCGAGGTGTTAATAAGAAAAACTCCGAACTACTGATTAGAGCAGTTGGCCGCTAGAATTCTCCCGCAACGGCATCTGAATTTGACCTAGTTATGTAGCTACTAGCATCGAAAATCATGCGGCTATCTTGTCACCGCTAACGTTATTTACCAGAGTGACTTTCAACAGCATTCATTATCATACCGACAATGCTCATAAGTTCCTTTAGTTTTACAGACGTTCATCCTTGTATTTATTAAACTATTGGTGGTGTAAAAGCACGTATTTCTGGCATTATTTCTAAATTTGTAATTTTCGAAAGTTCTGTTAATTCAACGAAAATGAAACCTCCACCATTGTATTGACCATTCCTTGTTTTATCAGTGGAAATAATTTGAAGAAAAAGTTTGAAGCTATTTAAAAAAAAATATTAACTACATGAATTGCTAGCACAAATAACGTGAAACCTCCTCGATTTTCCAAAATATTGTACATGATTTCTAATGAGCTGATTTTTTAAACAACTTTATTAAGAAAATATCTCCCTATTCAATTTTGAAATGTTAACTTGTGGAAATGCTATTAAATATTTATCTTTTATTGAACTTTGCAGTTTTATAAAATAAAAAAGCTTTTCAGAAATGAGAGCAGGAACGCTTTATTATACCGTCGTTTGATACGTACGAGGGATAAACTAAAGAAAAGAATTTGGGGCCGTTTTTGAGAAAATAATTGTTTACAAATTGCCAATATTTCACGCATTTTTCACGCTTATTTTCAAAAATTTGTTCATGGTCTTTTTTCGAGAACTGTCTTTCAACAACAGGATTTTTTCCTGATTTCATTTAGAATAAAATCTCCATCTTCAATGTTGCTGTTTACGAAGACAACGAAAACAATTTTGAATTTGAAATTTTCGGGAAACCAGAAGTTTCAATGAAAATAAGAACTACATAATTGTTTCAAGCGATTTTCACGCTATCCGGACAAAAATTGTAATTAAAAAATTTGACTGATTTTGATAAAATTTTTAAAATGTTTTTAAGGCTTAATGTGTAGAACTCCCACAGTGAAAATATACGTTGCAAACTCAGAGGATCTACATTTTATTTAAATTGATCGGGGAATATCAATTATGGAGAAAAAATGCTAAATCGTTTAAGCCAAAGATTCTCAAACTTCTTATTTCCTCAACCCATTTTTAACAAATTTTATGCTTCATCAATCCCCTTTCGTTGTCTAAATAATATACAGCATACATAATCACAATCCAAAGAATTTCACATAAATGCTTTAAAGATAATCATTTTCTTACACTAATATTCTCGTATATATCTCTATTTTTTCAATAATTGAAGACGCTTTCACTTTTGAGTAGCTGACTTCGTAATCTTCATTATAATACAATGATTACAAAGTGTATTGTGGTTTTGTACGAATTGGCATTACATTTCACCACTGCGTATTGCGAAGTATTCCTTATTGCCCGATCGATTATCATTGTGAACGCTTAGTCATAATTTCTTCAGTTTTCTAAACATCTTAATTATTAAGGGCGAATGAGTAGTGCAAAAGAGAGGAGTGAATTTGTAATTTATTACAATACTTTGTTGCTTTATCTCAGGAAACACAAGTTCACTCATATTATTTTGTAATCAATGATATCAAATTTATCCTGAACTGACGCCGGTTCATATTTCGCTATTGACTCCATAATTTGACCCTCTTCAAATTTTAACCACCGCCAGGGGTCTATACAGAGCCTAGTTGGAATCCCTGGTTTAAGCGAAAGCTTCGACCACTGACGGAACAGACGGACGGATGGATAGACGAACGACCATGCAGACGTTTTGTCCTCAAATGATGTTTCTGTATCAAGTATCCAGAAACATGAATTCTGATGCAACTTCTTAAAGAAAGTAACTTTTCATTACCAGGAAGTAATTAATTCACTTTTGCGTTATCAGAATTAAACAAAAAGAGTTTTTCTTCAAAATTCTCCGTTTTCCGTCGCACGATTACAGTAATTTCTCTTCTTACAAAGTGAAGGCGGGAAAGCAAAAAAATCTCAAATGAAGTTAATCTAAAATAGATACACCGATATTCTCCAATAACACGGTGTTTTTTTTGTTTTTCCCTAATATTTTACGATAGATTCCCTTTTACAAAAAAAAATCACTTTTTAAAAACATTTTCATCCTCATAGTTTAATTGGAACGAAGCTATCGAAGTGTTATAGAAAAGCAAATCCTCTTTTAATATGAATATTTTCAAAAAACTGAGTTTTTTAGAGAAAATGTTTGACTATTACCGAAAATGCTCTGTTTTGAGCTCACTCGAAAACATTTTGAGATTTCAAGTAATTTCATCGGAAATCATTTGAAGCACTTGGATCCACATAATTATTAAATTATAAAATGTTCCTGTGACGTAAATATATGCGATCTTACGTTACTGATACTTCCCGAAAGCGCTAAAAACTCAAATTGCAGATGGACGTTTGCATGGTATTCGCCCTAAGACTATTACGAAATCAATACTGACAGGATTTCCGCGAGTGTTCATACCTAAAGTACCATAATATTTGCGTTAAGAACGAAAAGCAGAAGATGCAAGAAAGAAAACTAAAAAGGCAAAATGTTAAATTTGTCCAACAAATTTGAACCGCAAAATATCCCGTGAGTGTGAAAACTACAAGAAAACTAGTATGCATATCATATTAATTGTTTGCTGTAAAGGTTGAGTGTAAAAATATAGTACTGAACGACACAAGCATTCCCAAGTTAATATTACAATGCATTAATGTTTACATTATGAACGAAACAGTAATCACGTCATGCATCAGCAAGTGTTTGATGAATTTTATAAATGTATATTAATAATATTAAATTAAAAATGTACTCAATACGTAAGACTATGATGTAAAGTTGCTTAAAAACGGAATTATATTAGTCCATGATGTTAGAAGACATCCATCTATGGAACAAAACTTTCTCTGGGTGTCGATTTTCTCTGAGGTGATCAGTTAAGTTCGTAGGCATGACGCGTCCTTTCCCTGGTTAATCATTTTCACTTCCATCAAATTTTCGAGTTTCTGTTACATTATTGTTGGATGATATATTATAATGTGATCCTTTGTGGACAAATTTACAATTAATTAACGGTGATTGTATTATGTAGATTTACAACTAAGTAATATATCAGTGAATACATAAATATTAATGGAACTATGTACGACAGTTCCCACGAGACAAGAGAAAAATAATTTGCCTCCCTTTATCACAGCTTCACCTCTGTGCGATCGACAGGATGAGCACACAACAATATGCATTCAATTGAATATAACAGGAATGACAATACCTCATCCGATTACAACCGTGACGAATTATACAATGACCTATTCTAATCGTTTCGTTCATCCGTCCCTGAGATTTACTTGTAAATCTAGCTCATAGTTTTATGATCTAAAATACCACGTCAATGAAACATTATTCAAGAATACGTTTCTGAACAAATTATCATCCATATTTTAAATAAGCAAACATATTTCCAATCAATAGAGACAAATAGGTGGTATGATTTATTTTCAAATCGATGTAACAATTATTTGAGAATTAATTCATCAATACGCAATTGTTCAACAACACCAAAATCGCTAGTAAATTTATCAATCGTGTTCTAAATCCTCACAATTAATTACCAGTTAATTAGAAGATTATGACCTAATCAAAGTAGTTATAACCTAATGAAAGAATATGATTATTGCAAATGAATGAAAACTTGAAATAGGTAGACTGAGTGAACCCTGAGGATAAGGAAAAAAACTGCGACAACGAGATATTACGTTTTGATAATCATACCTAAGGCAAATTGAAAGAAATATGGAAGTGAAGGGCAAAAACTATGTATATTTCAATCAATTTGTTTTATTTTCGTATTTAAAGGCGATAGACTAAACTAACTTTGAACGGATTTCGGCTAGGGAAAAAGTATGATCGATGAAAAAGAATAATTCATATTTTTAGATTGAAATATTATCACCATGAAGTTCATTACGTTGTAACGTTATATTTGCTGCCTCTCAATTGGTTATTATTAGAAAACCTTCATATGCACTAGCCCAACGTACATACTAAATTATCCCAATCAGGGAGTTATTTGGGTAACGTGGCTCTAGAGGTGGCCGGAATCTTTCTTGTTGAAATCAATTTACATATTTATTAATTTATTTAAATTGATTTACATGTCTGGCGTTCACCGCTCACGTGACGATGCTCTGTCTCTGTCGCCCTGTGAGTGCCATCAGGAAGTCTCGCTTAAAATAAGCCCATGTGGTCATAATTGAAGGTGGAAGCTGTTTTGAAAGACGTAAAACCATTCAAAAGCAAACAAAGACTGAAAAAGATTTAGATGTTATATGTAAATGTAATAATTATTTACGGAATAAGTATAATAAGCCATCTTAATGGGCGATTTGATATCCAATGCAGTATTTTCATACGATGTAATGACAAAAATATTGTAATCCTCGCTGTACATAACACGGTAAGAATTGTTGACGGCTTTTTGTAAATTTATGAGAAACTATTGACACGAAACCCAATAAATACGATACTGATGGATGGAGAATTAATACTTAACCCCGCGTACATTAAATCTAAGATGCAAAAACTGAAGTTTGCAGAGCAGAGCACAGATTACTACAAAATATCGCGCGTAGCTAGGAAAGTGCTGCTTCCTAGGCCCTTAACTCCAGGTTGTTGTGTCCCAAAGAGACACAAAATAGGGACAGGAGAGTTCTGTGGGGACACGCGTTGTGAGGGACATGTGATGGAATGACAGGGACAGGTGGGGTAAGTGAGGGACAAGCAGACCCCAAATTATGCTTCTTAAGCAATATTCTATAGAACGAGATCTTTTGGATTTTCAGTAACATTTTAAGATCTTTATAGATCTTTTGAGATCCATAATATGGGTAATCAGAAAAGTGCACAATACCTATTTTCATGGAAAATTAAATTAAAGGAAAAGCAGAAATAATCTTTGACGATAAAATTAAAGGGACTGTTTAATTTTTTGTGTAATTTAATCTCAACGCTTAGCAATATTATAATAGTTACTTTCGCACAGTAGCGGGACTATAATGCTGTAAGAGTTCAAGGGCTGGTCGTTTAAAATTGAATACTACTCTAATGTAATTTTCACTTTTAAAGCAATAATTTCCAAAGTGCGGAGTTCTTCACGTTATTTAGATTCATTTATTTAGTCAAGAAAACAGCAACAGTAAACACTGTATGTGACGTATGGGGGAGAAGATCATCTGCGCACTTTTTCATGTGTTCCACAATCCCTTCCCGCCATTTTAAATATAAATATTTGAAATATGAGTATAGGTTTAAAATAAATAAATACAAATACATTTTAAAAAAGCGCGAGATTGGAAAAAAGTAGACATTTTCGGTACCGAGTTATAGAAAACTTATTTGCATCGGTAACGAATTGCAAGTATGATTTGTTTGCATTGCTAACAAAATAGTATGTCACCCTTACCTCTACTTCTACTATTACGAGCTAAAAAAAGAGCTCAACAAAATGAAAGCATAGTGAAGGTACATTTACGTCGAGAAGCAAAACAAGGGGCCATCTCAGCATTTGCTCAATGGAAATTCCTAATAATTACGAATTTGTGAAAGAAAATTACAAGAAGTTCCTTTCAATTTCTGAATTTTCGAAATGAATGAAAAATATCATCCTACACCTGCACTCTGCCTGCATTTTACGTACGTTGGCGGTATTTCAGGAAAAGAAGGTCAAGAAATATATATCATTCGACAGTAAAAAGCATTAAGAATTGTAAATTCATAAAAGTTAATACAATTAATTGTAACACGGCCCGAACTGTTAAAAACGATTCTGCTCGGTACAAACATTGCTAGTTTCAGAAGTCGAATTAATCAGCACGATTAATCTACAATCTCTAATTGTATCTCGTCCCACCATAAACTTCGTTCAGTTAGTTGTTCTGAAAGTCATTGGCGTTCCCTACGAAACAAAATTGGAACAATACTTTTCGAATTTGAAACTGCTATACTCATAAGATATATTTTTACCACGCGTAATATCGAATTTCACATTGTGGTGAAGTGGCGCTTGTGCACAGACGTGCGTAAAGTATGAAATGAACAATTCAACCATTGTTTAGAACTACATACACTTGTCATAAATGCATTGTTTTTAGTTCTTAAACGTATAAGTAGGTAATTTTACTCCACCGATAATTATAAACATGTAATCGAAATACGGGTAAGTTCTGAAGAACAATCTCCCTATTTTAGTGAAGTCAAACCTTCAAATTACGATTTCCTTCAAACTGAATACAATATTAATTCATATTGATAACTCTCTGTATTATAATAAAAATGTCAAAATCCAGTTTTGAATCTCATATTGGAATTTGTGAACAAATTTGTATAATGAAGCTATTTGCACCGGAATGTTGCGAATCTAATTTGCTTCATGTCAGCCTGCCTTATAAAATAGAGTAGAAACTATTCCTATTGTGTTGGCTGCGGGGCCGAGTCGCAGCCATGAGAGGGTCTACCACGGACGAACCGGGTCATGCCGGACTCTCAAACCCTCCTTTATTGCACCTCGCCGAATTTCTTTCCTCCTTGACAGTGGCGTCTTTCGTTCGCGGCATTGAAAACAGTAAATACTTATAGTTACATGTTCTTCTTAGAATGGGAAATACACACTCGTATTCCCAAGAGCAGTAGGTGACGAATTACGAGAAGTATGGAGATGCTTCATCTTCATTTCCATCACACTGAAAATCATAATCGAAATTATGTTTAAACGTGATCTCTTCAAGTTTCGAAAGTTTCGTTTGAATGAGTTTTGCTGAAATAGAAAGGTCATGGAATTCCGTTTCTAATGCGTGAACACATGCGTACGTTTGGTGATAATGGAACTCATTAAAAATTCCTGCACTCGCGAGCTCTATAGTTTTGAGGAATGATCATACCTGCATTAATGTTAGTTGTCCCTGTGTAAAGCCTGACGAGATTGTTCTCATCAGCACGTGCTGCACGCTTCTATTGCTTGCACGCTGCCGCGATGAACACTAGCAAAAAGTGCTAGACATATAAGATATCTAATCGAAATAGTTAGGCTCACGAGTTATCTAATCGAAATCCGACCATGATCTGGGTTACGAACCTCTAACATTACGAGATCTATTTCATTTCTGCTTTAGAGACAAGGTTTCCAATTCGAAAATACATCTATTAACGCGAATGAGCATTATCACCATTGTCAATGCAATCATGATGTTTTGATAAATAACATTTTAAATAGTAATAGTAGAAGAAGAGCAAGGGAGCGGTGAAATTGAAGTGTTGTTAAAAAATGTCAAGATATTTTTATTAATTTATTTATTTAACGCAAAAAATTGAACAGTATGTGACGTACTCCTGGGAAGGACTGCAATCTTTGTACGTTTCCTTGAGCTCTGGAATTCTTACCCGTACCTTTTATACTATATTAAGTTGCATTATGAATGCAAGTAGGAAGAGCAATGTTTACAAGAATTGGTAAGAAAACATTCGCTCTGGTGTAATAAAAAACTTTTGTTATTATCCCTTATCCTGTTCTACGTGCGGGAATAGACGTACTTCTTCGACTATATATATATATATATATATATATATATATATATATATATATATATATAGAGAGAGAGAGAGAGAGAGAGAGAGAGAGAGAGAGAGAGGGAGAGGGAGAGACGATGATTGTTTCCAGACCTTCATCCTGTGAATTTCTCAGATAATTAGTTAACTAAAAAATAATTGTTTTGCCGATTTAGTGGAATTTCCATATTGTTTGTTAAAGACTTGTGCGCCTGCCATTATACACCCGTTAACTCACATCTTTAATGCATTCTTATGTACCGAAGGTTTTTCAGATAGTTTGAAAAACCTAAGATTAAGTCGATCTTCACAAATGGCAACAAAAACGAAATTTTTATGCAATTAGAGACCATACTGAGCATCAAAGAGGAAAGTAATATCACAGTGGTGGCTTTATGACCTAGAAGTTGAAAAGAGACCTCATATAAGGCAATTTTGCAAACAGACAAACAGGATTTTATAAAAACCGCTTCAAAATTATTTCATTATCAGAATACTTTGCTTAATAATATCGCAGAAATCGTATTTTCATTCGGACTTTTGGAATATTGAAAAATTGCAATAGCTGACATTTTGTCAGTGTTAAGTTGCAACTAAAATAATGACGATTGAATTTTTTTTTAAGAAATCTGTTCTTTACAGATAGAAAAAGTTGAGCAATACTGTTGCCAATATGAGTAGTTTTCTCGCTATGTTCAGTAAAATAGTGAGAAACATTACGTAAACAAGATTTTCTCAAATCCACAGTTTTTTACTAATTTATTACTTCAATTTTCATCGAAATTTGTGAATTTTCGAAAATTTTAATTGCACAACATACTTTTTAAAAGGCCGTAAATATTGCTTTGTCGATACAAGTGATTAGAGTAGAGTTTGTAGCTACTTGCTAAACTTATGTATCGCTTATAGCTAGTAGATGCTGTTAGAATGTTGATGATCAATGCCACTGGAATAATGTATTTTATACTCATTGTTTCAATTGCGTCATACATTAACTTCATTTCCTTTGGAAGAAGTTTATTGATCCACCTCATTGACTATGGTCGACCTCGGCCTCTCGATAACACCAACGGACAAGGAAGTGACCCTGATTGTGAGAAGGTAGCGTAGCAAATAAACAGATAGCTCGTCGTTGTAGTGGAGAGCTGAAAAAAGGCAAGACAATACGGTTAGGAAGTGAGGAATAGCACGCTTGGCAATCCACGAAATCCCTATTTGATTTTCCGTTTGTAGACCGTGCAATTTTTTCTATAAATCATTGGCTATGACGGGTCTTATCATTAACAATTCATCGGTGTTTATTGTGGAGCGTAATGATTTGACACATTAGGTTGACTAACGTGACAATCAAGTCTCGTTTTTCCTTGCACTATCTTGTTAATGAATTGTCAATTTCTAGGAAACCTGATTTGAATATTTACGCTTATGTGGGCAATATGTGAATGTGTATACATGTTTCTCTATTATTTATAGGATATGATTGTTAGCAAGTGTTTTGAGATTGCGTGTTTAAAAGAATAAACGTTCAAGTACCAAGAGCAAAGAAAATGTATGAAACAAATGAATATCTACCATGTTTCTGATTATTACTCATTCACTTCAATATTCTCAATCGTGCTAGGAGCGCCTCTGCCTGATAGCTTCAGATACCACCTTCTAGATCTTGGCATCCCATCCATGCCTTAATGCAGAATAGGAAACAGTGTATCCCACTCAACAATAAAAATAATATTATTGTAAAAACTATTCAGAGGAAAATTAATGCTAGCGATAATATTCGGCAAAGTTCAGGAATTATCATTATAATTGTGGACCCTTTCTGTCAAAACATTATAAAAATCAACGTTATTTGCTCATTTTATAATTGCTTTCTACTCTATAAACAGACATACATGAGTTGGGAGGATCTATGATATTCGGGTGTACACAAGAGCATTCTCATATTTTGCTGTCAGCAATATACTAGTGGTCGACCTGAATGGTCGAGGTGGCTAAGGGCGTGTGCCGAAGGATCGCGAGTTCGAGTCCCGCCTTGGGCATGGTTGTTTGTTCCATGTCTCTCATGTATGGGTTGTCGCAGAGGGCCTCGCGTTCTGCTGGTCCCGGATCAGAAGAGCCCCCTAGTATGTTAGTGTTGAGTGTGTCGTCGAATATGCGTCGTATCGGGACGTAAGGGACCGGGGAAAATATAACAGTGAAAAAATAATGTGATTCGCTACGTTGCTTTACTTTTAGGTAACGTCGAGATACGCATCCCGCAATACTCTTACGCTTTACGGGTGGAAGCCAAGTGGGTACGGAAACTTCAAAATCCCTAGGCATTGTATTAACCACGGGTGTTGTTTCGTGTTTTGATGATCGTTTAATGTTCTTTTTTCATGTGAAAGTATGAGGATTAATAAGAATTTTCAATGTTTTTTCCATTTCGTGGACAAACAATAAAATCAAATTGATTAATCTCTTCCATCATTGAATTAAGTATTTACTTTGCAAGTCTTTGCAAAACTGGGTACTTCAGAACTTCAAAAATTATTCTGTTAAAGTTTAGAAACCAATGATAATATTCTTGATTAGGCAGAAAACATTGTATATTTACAAAAGGGGTAATGGCAACATTAACTCCAGAAGCATTTATACTGAAGATCCAAGTACATACGTTTTTCTGAAGAAGTCAGGATCTTTTTCGAGATCTTCATTAAGACTCATTTGTGTCATCGAGAAGAAGAAGAAGAAGAATTAAAAAGAAGGATGCGGCGAAACTCTTTAAAAGAGTGAATCTCACTTTAAAGAACAAAGCTTTTTGTGACAAAGTACTGGGTCAGTTTGCATCTGCAGCTAAAGATAATTGTTTAGTGTTAGAACGAACAGACCTTTCTGTAGATATTTCCAATATTAGGTTGCAAATTTGCCCTGTTTATGTTTATATTATATACACATGTAGATATCACAAATCATTATTTTTCATTCATTTTATTACCAACAAAGTATTAATGTTTTCAAAAATAGTGTTAAGATTCCAACATTTTTAAGTGACTGGGCTACAATAATATTATGTTCATAATATTTTATCTTTAAAAATGAAGTAAATCATACACGGTAAGTGTATAATTCTGTACATTACTGAAAGTTGTAAAACGCGTCAATTTAAACAAAATTCAGGATTACTGAAATTTGGAATCCACTTCTTCAATTGTTGAAAACATTTTATATTATATTGTGAAAATCTTATATTTATTACAAAAGATGTCCAGCTTTGAAGAAAATTTCATGGACATCGTAGGACATGAATTCAGAACGTCAGGGTAACATCCACTCTTTTGATGTAGCAGAAATTAAGTTATACTATATATTACACCTATAATACAGCATCTCTTTGATACCTCTTGAATACATATCCATTATGACTGACCTAATAGAAATCAGTAATATATTATTAAAATTGGGTATTCCTCTCACATCTATATCCATAATTAAAAACTAATATTATTGTACATTTCCTCAACAAATATTGTCGAATTGCCTAATAGAAGCACTATAAACCTGTGTGAGAAGAACGATGTCATTTAAGAATTGCAGATTATTAAAACAATGTTCTAAAAATATATTAATATTTCCAGTATATCTGTCAACATATACTGTTGCACCTCTATTATATAGCGTCTTGTGTGTTGTCGTCTATTTCATCTATTGGGGAAGTGCAGGGCCTATAACTCAGGAGGAGAAAATGATGACCCTTCATTGTGGTAGTGGCCAAAGGAGGGTCGAAGAAGACGGGTTCTCTGGCGTCCTTCCCAACAAATGAAAAGCCAAACTGCCTTTCCCCTGCCACTGGCATTTCTGCGTTATTACGAGGAATCATACACAGATAAGAGAACGGAGAAAGGAGAGGAAGAAGACAATGTTCTTCTCACTCGTGAACAAAGGTATATCTTTGTTGGGGAGAGTGAGAGGGAAAGGAGGAAGCAATAGGGGGAAGGAAAATATAAGAGAGGAGAAGGAATCAAAATGGGATCGCTACAAGACAAAGAGATGGAGGAAGGAAAGAAAAGAAAAGTAATATAAAAATGATAAATGTATGAGACAAATAAATGAAGTCTCCTGAAGGAGAAAGGAGAGCAGATAAAAGAAAGATGAGGAGTAAGAAAATAAAAACAGAGCGGAGGCAAGTAAAGACACATGTTGCAAAATATATAAAGCACTTTCCCTATGTGCAAATTATAAAACATAAGATAGTGCGAATCAGAACACAGGTGATTATCGATAATTGTGTATATTTGTTAATTAGATATTTGTATCGTTAATTAGGTATTTATTGAGCGGGCGGGAGTGAAGGTAGTAGTAGAGAGGAAAACGTGACTAAAAAGAAATTACAAATACGGTCTGGTAGAACCGAGTAAAGCACTCCATGAAAAGCGAGAGCTTGAAACAGAGCCAGTGGCGGAAGTGGATACGAATCAACGCAATCCTAAGAAGCGGCTCGGGGAGATATTGGAGGAGCGCAGGAGACAATGGCGGCGCCCGCGCGCAGGCGGAGGCCGCGATTGCCGTCTGGAGCGGCAGAAAGCGCGGCGCGCTGCGGGGGCGGAACGGGGCGGGCAAATCGGAACGGAATGGTGAACCTTCGGCACGGCGTGAAGCGGGGCTCAGCGAGACGGAGCGGGGAGGAATGTGACGGAGCAGGGTTGGAGACGTCGAGTGGGGCGGGGTCACGGGAGCAGAACGGTCAACGC